>JBBPMG010000021.1:0-93773 GCA_038090195.1 Boletellus deceptivus
CACGAACACGTTGCGTGAAGAGCCTATACTACGCCAAGGAAGGAAGACTGTCTTTTCGATCCCTATCCTGGCATCTCAGGACCGCCGCGTGCGGCCACACGACAGGAAGCTGTCGCCCAGTGCGATTGTCGGCCGATGCGAAAAGGACGGGTGGTCGAAGAACGCAGTCTTGGGCAGTGCACAGACTCGGTCCGGTGTTAGCCTGCTGACGTGGCCGAGCCGAACACAAACACCTCGGGACCCGGCCCTCACGAAAAAAAAAAGTGATAGGCTGGTTTCTAGACTCGCGGGTTCCTTTTTCTCGTTCGGATCTGATCTAGTTTCAGAGGTGTTCCATTCTCGATGAGACGACTGCGATAGGTGTGGCATTGGGTTCCCCCCACAATGGCTCAAGACGCTCTGCTTCAAGTTCCGTGCATGATGCCCTTTTAACTCTGTGAGGGAGAGTTGGCCGGGACGCTCCGCAATCCGCATTCATGGCAGAAACTGTAATCACACCGGTCAGGTACGCTGCGACCTCGCCGGACCCGCGGGAATGTTCCAGACGTTCCACGGAAGCCTGTCGAGTAAGGAGCGTTGCTTCCAATACGATGAGTACAGACACGTTTCCCGTTTTTTACACCGATCATCTTGTGCCGGGTAGCCCGTTCAATGAAAGCGGTCGAGCGGTGTCCCGCTAGACTCCATTAGTACATTGTCGTTTACGAGCAACGGCGGGCAATTTCAAGATACCCGGCTCGTCCCCGGGTTTACCATGACACCCCACCCCAGCGGGTCATGGCCTTGCAGCGCTGCGAAAAACGAAGCGGCGGAGACGAGGACTTGTGCCATCGGGGTGGACGAACGGCCGCTCTGCGGACACCGTCTGTCGGACGAGGTCGTGTCGCAAACTTGGACCGCAACCTCGTGAATCCATCTGGGTCCGGATGCGATGAGGTAATCCAAGGGGACACGAAATTTTGACGGTCACTCGAATGATATCTATCCAAGACGACGCAATCCAATATCGTCATATCGAGTTCTGCCGGCGACTGTGGGCCACTGAACGCGATGGACGGAAGATCCGGAGGCCGTGCTCATGAATGGCCTACCCGATTGAAGAGTCGTGGCGTGGCGTCCACAAGTCTGCCTGCAGGTAGCCCTCCTGGAAGCGACGACGCCCACTCAGGAAGGGTGACCTGGTGGACATGTTATGGAACACGAGTTGTGGAGAGAATGCACACGTGCAAGCGTGTCACCCCGCCAATTCATGATCTACGGAGCCATGCAACATGGCTGGGCGTATAGATCGACTCGCGCGTCCCCTTGTAGCTGTTTTGAGCAGAGTGCTTGTGTATGGCTTAGTAGGTCCTTTGGGCACGAGAAGCGATGCCGATAAGACACACTTGGGTCGTAGATCGGATTCAGCCGGAGACCGAGTGGTGAGTCAACCCCTCGTGTCATTTTACCTAGAGTTTAGAGGGCACACGAACCTTGAGCTAACGTCAACCGTGCTAAATGCAGCATGCATTATCGACTCTGAGTTTGGAGGACGGACGTGCCCGCGACATTATTAGCAACATTCGTCTGTGGCAGCCTGACCACCGGAGCTCAGACCCATATAGCGCCAAGAAAACGAGGGACAGCATTTCAATGGGGCACGGACACGCGCATCAATCATAACAGGACGTATGACCGGTAGCTGGCGGGCCTCGTGCACCGGGAGCCCATAAATTTTCGTCCGGGCTGTTGTAGAGTATTCGGGAAGCATTGTATGCGTCAAAGAAGAAAAAGACATGACGCGGAGAGACGTGGCTAAAGGCAGAACAAGGTCCCAGGGACGTCGTGATGGCTACCGAGATTATCAGGCGTTGGTGTGTGTTAGAGTTTATCTCACTTGCGCGAGGCGGCCAGGGTTGCCTAAACTGTCACCAACAAACGACTTACCAAATGAGCAAGAAGGCGAGTCCTTCTGCAACATATCTTTGTACTGGAAATGGTCCCTGGATGAGTATAAGAGCCTTCATTGTCACGTCGGCAACACCCCAGACTCAGCCCCCACAAAGCAGCTTCCCCGACGACCTTTTTCTCCTGCTCCTTTAGATCACCTTCCCGACTCCTCATAATGTTCCAGCTTCGCCCTGCCCACCCCATTCAGACAAAGGCCATCTGGGACTCTGAAGACGCCTCTACTGCATCCGCGATGTACTCTGCTCAGCAATCATACCCCACCAACGTCCAGCTCCCCCGCACCCTTCAGCGCCCGCCTTATGCGGACATACCTTCTCAGAACATCGCGGCGGTCGCCCCAGAGCTCGTCGGCGTTGCCATCGAGTATGTCCGCCGCGGGTTGCGCGTCCAGGCCAACGAGTGAGTGCCCTGCCGGTCCCTACCTTTCATCGCTCATGATGAGACAGGATGCTGGCTGGCATATCGGCGCTCTCGTCGTCTCACCTACCAGCTTCTATTCCGCGGTCGCAGCTCCAACAGACGCGATCCCTTGCCGTCCCCGTCCGTGCATCCTCGCATGCGCCGTCTCTCCCGACGCACATCTTGGCGCTCTCCAAGGCGTCGTCCCATGACTCTTCCGCGCTCCTCGTCCCCACCCACGCGATCGTCCTCGTGTCGCAATGTGCATCCCTCCCGCGTCTGCCCCCCTCTACCGCGCCCGGACATCCGGACGCCACGGCCAGTGTCACCCTCCCCATCCTCCCGCTTTCTGTTCCTTCGCCCACGGCGTTTGCGCCGCTGCACGCGTTCTTGTATACGCACTCTGTCGCTCAGTTGCTTTCCACCGTCGTGCCGGCATTACCTTCATCTTTCCTCTCGACCCTCACCTCATCACACGCTATCAGGGGCACGCTTTCTTCGGGTCCTGCGTTGCACACACTTTCGGCACACCTTGCCTCTTCCGCGCCTGGAATGGGTGCGCTGACCAACGTTGCGCAGAACATCGCGGCTGTGTGGCGAAACGCGGTCGCCCTTGGCGTGCATGATCCCGAACTGTGGGATTGTCTCGATCTCGCTTGGGAGATCGTGCTGGGTGCGATGAATCTCGGCGCTGGCGCACGCTAAAGAGGCATGACGCGCTGGCGCGGCGAGTGACTCTTCCCCTCAATCCTTGCCTTTAATGGGTTTCATCCATCAAAAAAACACACTTTTCCCTCTGGGGCCATATATGTCGACCAATTTCTCACCGTCATCGTTTCCTTTTCCATCTCTACACCCCTCACGCAAGTCGGACAGTGGCTTCGGAAATCTGTATCGTTTACCTTTTTCTTTGTGGCCTCTATGGCTGTACGACCGCTTCTCTCAGATACCCTTCTATGTTAGCGCAGGTTAATGGCCTCAGAAACATGTATCTATTACATACCCACATGAGCGACGAAACAAAAATATTTTTTTCTTTCTGTCGAGCCTGACATGGGTGACACTGAGAAGGCTAATTTCCCCGTGGACATGTCCAAGGGTTAATTACATAACCACGCGCGTCGACCCGCATGTGATGCCTTGTCGGTCGACATGCCGACCAGCTCTGCATCATCGCCTCCGCTGGACTCGGTTGTGAACAACTATGTGCCCTCTCTTGCCCCCGTTCAGGAAAGCGGCGGTGTGGGACATTCTGACGTGCTTGTTCAAAAAAATAGGTGACAATTTTAAAATACCCGTCCGGGGGGAGGCATGAGCGCGTGGGTCGTCCGCGCGTCGCGATGTCGCTGTCGGACGAACGGCAAACAGACAAGTCCTTGTGGGTCCTGTTTCGTCCGTCACACCCTTGCGTTTGTCTCCCGGCTCGGTCGGGGCGAGTACTAGCCAGCGCTTGGAAGTGGCTGGCGACGGCTCGACGAGCGATGCAAGGCGACACATGCTGTAGCGACCCGCCAATTCAATAACGCGCACCGTCTTTTCGTTGTGGGCGGACCCACTGGCAAAATAATATTCTGGCGAGCGGCACCTAAGCTGCGGTGTGGTGTTGGAACGGCGAACTGGGTAGCGCACAGGGTCTCGAAATGAAGTCCGCACTGTAGGGGCTCAGGCGCTCATTCTCCTTGCTGGGAGGCGCCCACCCTCCGTTTTGGTCGATACAGAGTCTTGGCCGCCGCCTTCCGTCATGTCTGGCGAGTTCGACGTCCGGAAGAAGATGGACGAGTTCCTGACGTTGCTCTCGAGGACGATCATCTGCTTTTACCAGTTCCTGGCCTCGGACGGCGACTCGGAAGGTTCCCGTCGAAGGCTGCTCGATGAGTACATCATCGTCGGCGGCGCTGCGAACAGCACCAAGGTCCTCCTCGACAACAGCGACGAGCGCAAGGCCCAGGGGTTCCTCGAGCGCCGCAAAAAAATAGAGAGCCTCTGGGCTCCCGGTGGTCTTCTCGGGCTGTTTGCCGCGCGCATGGAGTATGTTTACAGGACCATGTCCGACGCAATCGAGGATCACAGGCGGGCCGCCACGCCCCTCCAACGCAGGGGCCCCTTTCCCGCTTTTGCTGGAGAGGCTGCACGAGGAGCTTCGTCTCATTGACGAGTACAAGCACGAGGCTGCAGACGTGCTTTCCGACGACTTTTACGGATCGTGTGTCTTTTCTCTTGTATGCAGCCAGCCTTATCTCTCACACGCGCAGCATCCTTGCAGTCATAAAAATTTGGACCCCAAGAGTCGGTCGCGCCTTACTTTCACGGGCTGAACTGATGGCAGTGTTCACACTGTTCAACCGATTGGATAGGTTTCATTGACACGACGGACAGGTAGGAATTCATGTCGCGAGAAAGGCACGAGGGAACGTGCCAATGGATTTTCGACCAGGATGTCTGTAGACGCTACCATGAGTGGCGGTTGACCACAGGGGGATTCCTCTGGGTCCGTGGTAAAGGTGTGTGGTGTTTCTTTCCCGATCACCAACCTGTCTCTCTCACTGCGACATAGCTGGCTCGGGCAAGTCTGTCATTCTGTGGGTTTGTCTCTCCTCTTCCCTTTGGCTGATCTGACCATCTTGCAGTGCCGCGATAGTCGATTGGACATTCAAAGAACTATGGGGCAAGATCGAGGAACAGGAGAAACGAGACGGTCATAAACGAGAATACGGTGAACCATCATGCGCTGTCCCGGAATTCTTCCCCGCCTTTTACTTTTTTGATTTTCGCGACACTCGCTCGCTGAACTTCTCCCCCTTCCTCAAGTCTCTCTTTACTCATTTTCTGCAGGCCCCTCACCTTGACCCCGCAGTAACCTTCCCCGCACTCACCCAGCAGTACCTGGATGGTCTTTCCTCGCCTGCTGATATGGCAACCTTCAGGGCCTCGTCTTACATGCGATGGGATCGCATGAGAAGAAAATCGTTTTTGTTGATGGTCTTAATGAATGTGATGACCTTCAGGCAGTAATGGATTCTCTCGGGAGGGCTATGCGAGAAATGAATATCCGGGTCGTAGTCGCGAGCAGGCCAGATCCGGACATCCTCGCTCGGTATCGACATCGGCCCACTATCAATCTCGAGGACTATGTAGGATATACGACTGTAGACATGCGCGAATGGTTGATGCACCGGATGGTGGCACACCCTAGACTCCAGGCGATTCCAGAATATAAAAAGATCAAAGTGCTGGACAGAGTGACCCAAAGCACGGAGGAATCGTAAGCGTCCGTTTCCTGCGAGATATATCAAGGACGCTCACAGCTCATGCAGTTTTTGGCATGCCCAGTGCCTCGTTGATTCTCTCGATGCCTGTTGGTCCGTTGCGCAAGTCAACACCATAATACAAAATCCTCCGATGGATCTCGACGTCATCCATTACGATCTTTTGCGCAGGGTTAACGAAAGGAGCGTGGACGTTCGACTGATCGTCCGCAGGGCGATACAATGGTTGGGCGGCGCACTGCGCCCAATGTCACTTTCTCAAATCATTGAGGCTGTTCAGATTGAACTAGGACGCACCCCTCCGTTCCGTTTGAACGATGCCCTGTCGGTCGTGACCCCGGACGATATATTGATACTGTGTGGAAACCTCGTCAAGATCGACAGACGCACGGCAAGGCTGGGGCTTGGTCACCCGACCGTGCGGGTATGGCTACTCGTCAATCCTCGCGACACGCAGTCTCATGCATCTTGTAGACTTTCCTCACTCAGCCACCCTCCGAAGACGAGGAATTCTCAATGTATTTCTTCGATCCGCATGCCATACACAGGGACCTTGCGCTGCGCTCGCTCACGTACATCATGGCAGATGACATCGAGAAAGCGACCAGCAAATCGTACGCGCAGTGGTACATGTTCGAGATATCCAGACGGTGCCTCATCATCGACTATTGCCCCATGCTAACGCACGTGTTCGACGGCGGGTTGGAACATCTTCGGCATTACGCTCCGGAGGACGACGCCGCTATCGAGTTGTTGGTGCTGCTGTAGAACCACGTCCGGGAGAAGCCGGACAAGTTCCGCGAGGTTCTGCAGGCGCTGCGTGATCGCACCGAGGGCACGCCTTATCGGTGGATAGTTGAGGAGAAGGAGCTGGCTCTCGCTATTCTCGTTCGGTTTGGTCCCCCGTGGATGCTCGAGCGCTTTCTGCGTCGCCACAGAGACATCGCGGGAGGTGGGAGGAGGGAAAGGCTAGTAGATTGGGTAGAAAAGGTTGGAAGGTTTGACTACCGGGATATGCTAGTCGAGTTCAGGGTGGAGGAGATGGAAGTCGAGTCAGAACTTGTGGTGGAAGTTGGCGCAGAAATCGGAAGGCTGCAGGACGCTGTGGTGGCGGGTGGGCGCCAGTAATGATAGCCTGGTGTTCCGAGAAGACCGTGCCTGTGTACTGCGTTTTCACGATCTGTAGTGTAGTCGCCGCGTGACAGCCGTTTGCGCGCATTCAGAGCTGGCCCTGTTCTGCAACTTGGGTTGTTTTCGTTGCGGTTTTAGCGAGGCTGCGAAATTAGTGCGCGTAGTCGTTTTGTTTGACAGTCGGGCTAGTCGACTCGCTTGGACGCTCAGTGATGTCTTCCCTTCCAGCCTGTTCGCCGTTCCTCCATCAGTCACCGTACTTTGAACTCCGGATGACGACTCACGGAGGTCGTTCCTTGTTTGCGACCTGCGATATCGCACCTGGAACGCGCATCCATTCGAGCGAAGCACCTTTCGCCCACGTTATCTACAAGGACTACCGAAAGGAAGTGTGTGCCCAGTGCTTCGCATACTCTGCGAGCGATCACGCACCGCCTACCGTCGGATCTTCTCGTACATGGAGCATCAAATGGAATCAGGCTGGTGCGGCCACTGCTTGGTTCTGCAGTGCTGCCTGCAAAGAAAGTTGGGTGCGCGATGAGGCCTCCGCGCTGATGATGGAGGTGGATGCCCTCTTGACCAAGGGTCAGGCTGCGACCCGGAGGCGCTTCAAATCACTGGAAGAGGAGGTCAAGATCAAAGCCACGTTTCCCTTCTTTGACTCTGCCGATACGTCGGTCTCGCGAGGAACCATCGATACGGCGTGGGAGGGCGCAGAGGCGCTGGTTGCTTCCAGGACCCACTCCGCCCGGTATTGCTCGACGCTCCGACTAGAGGATATGGAGCTCGAGATCGCACGTTTGCTCGCGGCGGCTATTGTGCGCAGACACTGTGACGAGGCACGTTTCCCATCTGATCTGGTATCGCAAGCGATGCACGACGGGTCCGGCTCTTGGGCGCAATTGCTGAACCTCCAGTCGAACGAGCTTTTGAATATCCGGATGCGACCATACATGCTTGCTGCCCACTTGCGTATCTATATCTTTCTCTCGAACGCGCTTCCGAGGTACCTCCAGAAATACATGCCCGTCGTTCGTGACGTGCTCGCTCGCGATGCGGGAAATGCATTTGGGATATGGGACGGCGACCGGAGAGATGAAATGATGGGGTGGGGGATGTGGGTCAGCGCCAGCTATTTCAACCACAGTGCGTTCGTTGCGGTGCACCGGAACAAACGTGATGAGATTCTTGCTGGCAGGCTGTGCACCCAACGTCTTGAAAAGGCGTGAAGGACGGGCGCTTCACTTTGAGGCCGCGCAGAGGATTGCGGCTGGCGAGGAGCTCTGTACCAGCTACATCGACGTGGACGCGCCGGTGGACGAGCGACGGCGAGAGCTGGAGACAAGCTGGTTCTTTGTCTGCCGCTGTCCTCGGTGTGAGAAAGAGTCGAGTCTGTAGCTTATCATGAGCCTGGGGTGAACGTGGCAGGAGAGCACGTGTGACCACAGTGCAGCACTCTTGCCCGGCGCTCGGCCCTTTGCATCGCTTTCTCCCTCTTTCCACCACGATGTCCATCGCAGCGCTGCTACTTGGGAGTCGTCAGAACCGTACAAAGGCAAGGGCAAAGGCTGGGCCACAGGATGCCTCGGAAACGACGCCGCTCCTCAACGACGGATCCGACCCAACGAGCACCGCACCCGACCTCGAGAGCGGCCCCCTGGCACGGCGTCGTCTCTGGAAGAGACTGTCATGTGTCTTTGCCGTCACCGTCACCCTCTGCCTGGCCATCTTCCTATCCCTGGTGCTGCTAGCATACTCGTACGCAGCACGGCTTTTCGTCGTCTCGTCGGACGACGTGCTCGCCCACGCCCTAGTCTTTCAAGGCCCCGACAAGGTAGACGTTATCAACGCCACAGACGGAGGACTGTGGATAAGGCTAGATGCCAGGGCAGGTGTCGACGCTGGGTCCATCATTGGCGTCAACACCAACAACGACCAAGGAACGCTCAGCGACCTGTGGAAGTCTTTTGGTCGGTTGGGTATTCGCGTCCTCGGGACCGTCACGGCCAACGTCGCCACGGTCCATGTGTCTTCGGACCGAGCTCTGCTTGCAACCGTCGCAGGACAGCCAGTGCAGCTGCCCATCACCAGCAATCCACCCCGTGACTTGTCGTGGTTGACGCCTGTCTCCCTGCCTGTCTTTGTGCGACCAACGAACAGCTCCTCGGATCTTGCGCAATTCGTCGAAGACTCGTGGCGCCACGGGGCAGCATCATTGCACATGTCCGTTCCAGACGTCACTGTGTGGGGCGGCGGTCCCGATGGTAAAGGATGGCGGAGCATGTTCTCCGCCAAATTCAACAACGTCGAGGCCCACTTGTCGCTGCCTAGTAGGTGCCTCTGTGTTCTGCTTGTTCTCGATCCAATCGTGTGCCTTTCCAGTCCCGGCTATCCCAGGCCTGCCGAAGCCAGGCGAGGATACCCCCCTTCCAACATTCTCCGAGCTGGTCTCGGTCGAGTCGTTCGACATCTCTTCGACGGACAAGGAAATTCAGTTGAACGCTCGTGCTTCCATCATTGACCCCGCACCTCCTGGTCTCCAAATGACCGTCCCTACGTTACCTTTTGTCGTATCGATCCCAGCAGGGGATCTGAATACCTATATTCCAATCGTCTCCGCCGAAACGCAACCGTTCTCACTCACCCATCCCAACGTGACGCTCTTTATCTCGGGCAGGGTTCTTCCGTTACCCTCTACTGCCATAGATGCGTTGTCGTCGTTTGCTTCTCGCTATCTATCTCTCCAACGCAACCCGATATCCATCAGTTCGCCATTACTCCCGTCTCTCGTCATCGGCACCGAATTCCCCTCGCCAGCCACGAAACCCAAGGTTTTGCGAGATGTGACGATCCGCAATATGAAGGTCAAACCGTACGGAACTGAATTATTGGCGAGTGGGGAAGTGTTTGGTTTGATCGTGCTCCCGAAGGGCATGAACTTCCGGATGAACGTTAAGCGAATCATGGCGGATATCCTGGTGTTCGATGGAGACGTGGACGACCTGTCTCCACAGCCCCTGGGTGCACTCGGAAACGTTCCGAGCCGTCTTCCAGAGCCTCTTCCCCCGCATGCGTTTGGTCACATACAACCTGACGACTGGCTCGACGCCCAGAGCGTCTATGACGGGGCGAACGAGGAAGGATCTATTTTCTCTGTATCGGCCTCGATTGTCGATGTGCCCATCCAGGTCTTGCCTGGGAGAGAAGTGGAGTTTAGCAATTTTGTGAGCAAGGTATGCCGTTTATTCCGGTGTCCTGGCTCGCTCGTGCGCTCATCTATATATATTTTTGTGCTAGATACTTTTTGGCTCGAACGGCGCGACGGCAGGCCTTCAGGGTACTGTCGACGTCGGCGTTGATATCATCGGACTACCCTTCCACGACGGGAATGGAGAAGACATTGGTTTCACGCTCAAGGGACTGCCACTGCGGGGGGAGGTACACATTGGCAAGAAGAATGGTTGAACGTCGGTCCCATCTCTCTTGAATTTCCCTTTCTCTTCTATCAGGCTGCCGTTTCAAACGGCTGCGAACTTGCTGACAAGGTTTTTCTTTCCTGTGTGTTTTTACTTCTTTTGTTGCATAGGTGCATATGTTAGATGTACGAACAAGACGGTTGGTCGTAACATGCGCGCATGTACTGCTTTAATACTTGGTAGATGGACTAGGGGTCGGAGGTGACGCGGTTGCTTCAAGTTGCAATGACCCCTCTGACGCTTAAATCTCTTTATTTATATGAGTATATTAGAGCGAGGCGACGTTCTGATTGTCCAGTGGGGGATGTGATCATGATGTTCCCAAAGTCGGAAGCGTCGACGGCGCCATGTCGTTACAAGGCCGTCTGTACATCTCTATTCCACGCTCTTTTTTCTGTCTTTGGTGCCACTTCATGATACGAGACCTTTTCCTTCCTTCCTGAAGTGCATGGTTTCAAGGGCGATCGAGGTGTGTGTGTGCCGTCGTACTACGAGCGATCTTGGACTATGACGACGTCCGGGCTACAAACGCATTAGAAAATGTGGTACCAAGGGAATTACTGCCAGTGGTGCAAGAGGACGAAGAAATCTTACCTAGGGACTCATCCAGGATGCGAAGCTCGCATATGTACTTACCAGACCGTTCCCATGACGGTTGAACCACTTGGACATTGGCAGAACGTAATCCACGTATGTCGGTCAAGGCGCCGTGTTCTCCCCCACTCTGGATCTCAACATGCTCACTGGCGACCAAAGGCCAGCGTATTGCTCGCACCACACAATCTGGCCAGCGTAGGGACAGCGTCACGCAAGGTGGGTGGAGCCTTCAGCACCCCTCTACTTCCTTTCCATCTTCTTGCATTAGAGCTTTGT
Organism: Boletellus deceptivus; assembly: GCA_038090195.1. Lineage (NCBI taxonomy): Eukaryota > Fungi > Basidiomycota > Agaricomycetes > Boletales > Boletaceae > Boletellus > Boletellus deceptivus. The sequence continues at coordinate 11,096 of JBBPMG010000021.1, forward strand.
TTCGTGTCGGTGTCAATGCTCCCTCGCTCCAACCAGCAGATTTTTGGGACAGGATTGATACCTCCTAACTGTTCCATGATGGGCGTATTTCGCGTTGCTTATCCTTCACGGCGTAGAGCGTCCCGGACAACTTCGTGTCGTGCTCACGCCCGTCTGTCAGTGACTAGTAACGGCTCGGACTGGGCTAGATTTCTTCATCGCCGACTAGGTTTGGACGGCAGGATGGAAGCTGGCAGGAACGCACGTTGACACACTCTGGGTTGCGAATTGAGCGATGTCCGCTGCGGCGCCAATGCGTTCCATTGGGCTCCGTCCCTCCCGCCTGTGCGTCACGGTGCCGATGCTCGTCAGGGAAGAGCGAGAAGATGGTCTAGTCTTATCGTGCCAGCGATGATTGATCAATTACTGGTCATTCATACTCGCTCTTCAAAGGAGTGCCATCGAGTAAACAGCTGTCCGCTCCACCTTCTTATCCACCCTCTCATGTCCGCAACAGAAACTAGGACCGCTAGTTGGGATCAGTCGTTTATGTTAGACGGCTTGTCCCCGGCGGACGGTCCCTCTATCGTTCCTCCGCCGCCAACTACAAGGGGCGCTCGGACGGTGACGACGATACCTCCCAAAGTTTGGCTAGAAACACTGTCAAATTTCTTGCCAAGACGAGGATCGGTGTCGTCATGAACTTCAACAGGTATTCGTACAAAGATCACGAACTTACTCTGTTGATGAATGTCGACATCGACTACTTGTATCTCTCTATCGAGGACACCTCTCCTCCCACCTTGGAGCAGCCAGGATAAGCAATTACCTTTTTCAGGGCCAAGAGCTCAACGCTCGTGCACTGCGAGTACGGTCATGGTTGACCTGGCACTGGTATTACTGTACTTCAAGTTCAGGTCGATTACAAAAACGATCAGACATTGAAGCAGTACGCTAACTCGTGGAAGAGTGAGAATGTAGTTGAGAGACGGCAGCAAATCTCTGTCCTAGCCAAACTAAGGAACATCCGTTTGCAGTTTGTACTCTCATCTTATCTTTGTAGATTTCCGCTCGACTATCCGGAAGCAAAAGGATGCTCTCGTTGCCGGTTTGAAGAAAGTGATGATACTGTATACGCGAAAGGCAAGTCAAGGGGATGGTATTGGAAAACTCTACTTATTGGCATTCGATGGCAGTTCCGCCAAAAACCAAGGACACCACTAACCGCTTCTCCCTCGAAAACCGCGGGAGTACCGATCGTTTCGTGATCGCTGTGTCTACGTCAGTAATGGCCCTGCGGAGGGTGAAAATAACCTGTTCACAATGATTGAGGCCCAAGTGCCCTTACGTGGTCTGTCATGTAAGGCGTTGCTGATGCCATCCGGCCTATGTTGACCCGTCGACCTGCCTTGAAGCATTTCCCCTAAACAACACCAGATTGCGCGTTATCCATCAACACCTCTGACCCTAACAATAGTCTCGAATCTCTGCAGGCATCGGTTCGTGGCTCCTGAGGGCTTCACAAATGATAATATAATATAGTTACAGACAATTGACAGTTTTGCTTTTCACTAAAGATGAGAAGAATAAATTTGATCAATGGATATATTTACCTCTAAGCCAACGCATGGGCTGGAAGGATCGACAATTCGCCAAGTCCAGTTTCTAGTTTCACGCTCGGACGTATTTCTAATCATTGGGTCGTCAAGAGACTCGGACTCTGGCGGGACGAGTCCAAATTAAGTGGACTAATTCATAAATCACATCACACGGCAGTTCGTAGATCCGCGACTCTTCGCGATCTCGATGTGATGTTCACGAGAACAAGAAATCCCGTGGACATCTCCCTCACGGCGCATCCGAGCCTACATACTCTGGACGATCTGTGTACTACCCTTCTTTGCACCCATTGGGAGATGGCTTTAGCATCCGACAACGACACAAAAAAATCCGGCGTCATTATAACGCGCCGATCATCTTCCACGTTTCGCGCAATGCACCTCGAGGCCCCATCAACAACGCTCTGCATCCACTTTTTCGGGGGGGTTTTTTTATTTTATTTTATTCTGGCAGCGGTATCTAGATACTGAACGCGTAAGCAACCCCAAATTGTGAGCGATTGATCAGTGTGGGCTGCTTGTTGTCCGTGCAGACCAGGAGGGTGCTTTGTCCTTGTAGCCCGAGGGAGCTATGGCAAGAGTCTGCGGGTGTCGCACCATTCTTGACACTGGGACGGCCAAAGTGAGCTCCCATACGCACGGACTTCCTCCCAGCCATCTGACCTTGGTCTTCCGCAGCAGGTCATAGTGGTATTCGTCTTCTCTTACATACATCATGAATAGTAATCTATACTTTCATACATTTCGCCTATTCTCAGCGTTGGTTAATTCCAATGTTTGACGACGACCCCATTGATGACCTCTTCCTCCACACCATTCTCCGTCCCGCTTTTCAACTCGGTCTGGCCGTACGCACTCGTCCGTCCTTTCCGCCACTGCTCCATCGTCGGCGCGTCGTCGTCTTCACACCGCGGATGGATCCCAACCCGCTGGAGCAGTGGACTCGCTCGAATTGGTATCAGCTTGGTGGCGTCGTTCGGCATGACAAAGTAGAACACGCCCAGACGGGTGTATTCTCGCTGGTCCGGGGGAGGCTGCACGACGCGGTGGACGGTGCCCTTGTAGTACCCTCCCGTGAGAAATTCCAATGCATCCCCAGCGTTCACCACCTGCGTCAAAAAAGACAAAAAGATTTTGGCGTCAAAAGGATGCCTGAGATCGGCGTTACGGGATCCGGGTGCTCACCAAGGCGTTGTCGATGTGCTTCACCCACAGCCATCGACCATCCTTGGACAGGATCTGAAGGGCAGCCACGGGCTGGCTCCACAGGATGGTGATGCTCCCAAAGTCTGAGTCATGAGAGTGTCAATGGCTGGTTCCCCTGCCCTAAAAAATGGAGAAACCAACCCGTGTGCCCTTTAAGCCAGACGTTGTTTGTCTTGGCCTCCTCATCTTTCGAGCGCGGATAACTGGTAAGAGTGCGGGGATATTCCCCTCAGTGTCTAACCGCGGAGCGCGGAGATGAGAGACGAAGGAAAAATACCGACTATTTCATGAATCTTACTGGTGGGCGACCCAGTGAGCAAACGAAATCAATCTGAGGTCATGTATAATATAACGTGCCATAAGTTTCGCCGACATCGTCATATTTGTGGATATCAACCAATGCGTCTTCGGGCAACTCAAGGCTAAGTGCGATCAGTCTATGATCGGGTTGTCTAGTATATACTATCTCAACAAAAGAGTCGACGGACCGCAGGACGGGGTGCAGGACGTTGAAGTGGTTGAACCTGCCGAACTGCTTGATTTCGGGCAGGAACGGACGAAGCGCCTCTGGGTGGCTCCGTTTGGCGACATCGCGGTTGACTTGAACGAAGTGCCTAATAAGCGATACTAGGGGTCCTACGATCATGCTTACTGTTGTAGTGCTCGAGCTGGTCATAGACTCCATTGTCGATATGCTACGGCAAATGCAAAATGGCATGAGGATTCCGAAGGGGATCCAAGACAGAAAGAACGAGTTACCCAATAGCGTCGGGGTTTGTACCCTTGGTACGATCCGGTCTGTTTCATGGTCCCAACGTACGCTTGTTTTTCTTCGTCGCTGACATCCGCGAACGGTATGTTTGCAATATCGAATATCCTGTCTGTCTTGTTTCCGTGTTGGACACCAGATCAGCAGCTCTGGCGAAAGACCTTACCTCTGACTGGCGGTATCCGTGATTGACGACGTAGAAGAAACCGTGGGTCAACAGCGCATCTCGAACCTGGGCTGCTAAAACGACTCGATCTTCTGCGTTTCCATCAAACTTGGCTAGATCGACAATCGGAAGGTCGACGTAGTCCACTGAGCCACAGGAAGTTTGAGAGACCGAGGGTCAGCAGCAGCCTCTAGCACGAAATACATACGATTTGCTTTCGTAGGCGGTGCAGCTTCGTAGTGAGGAGCGGGCGGTAGGGTAATACTTGGCATATCGACCTGGTGGGCGAGTTGCACCGGGTACACTCGAGTCAGGATTTAGGTCGGACGTTATTTCCGCAACCGGCAAGTCGGATGGCGTGATTACAGCCTACCTGGCAAGGGAGTCCCTGCTACCCATCTTGTGCGTGTTGCCGGCCTGGGCTGCGTGGAGCTATTGGATGTCATTCGTGCGCAAATCAGAGCTGTAAAACAACACGAACCCATGTCGTTGACAGTACAATAGGCCTCAGAGTCGAAAGTACAGTACACCACAAAGTTCTCTCTTAGGCAAGTTGTACTGGTCAAAGCTTTGCATAGCAACTATTCCGAGGTAAAAGGTACGGACCTCGGACATGAACTCGATTGGATGCTGCGAACTAAACGAAAACCGTCCTTGTTGAAAAAGCGACCATTTACCTCAGCAGTACCGAGCACCACTGTCGAGCAGGGTCTCGACAATCCTCCACGCTCCCAGTCCATCGTTGGGATGTCCCAGCGAAAACCTGGCCGTAACCGACCTGGACTGCAGGTCGAGGTGCAAGGGGGTCCGACGTAGCAGTATTTACCGCTCCTTCGCGGATCACGACGCGGACCCGGCCCAGTGTCCCCTTGCCTGTGAGCCACAGCCCGTCACCTGTGTAAGGATCGCACGGCGTCTGCGCACAGCCGCGTCGTCAAAGCGCGCTGACGCCGTGCGATCCTTACACCTGGAATCGCCGCGAGCAAGACGTTGGGGAGGGGTATCCTCTGCGAAAGCCAGTATTGAATGACAGAAACATGCCCACGTCTCACTGCCGCTTGGATGGGGGTTCCGCCGGCCGCGTCCTGAGAGCAACGGATCCCACCCTGCACCAACCAGAATTTTAGCGCATCCCAAGGAATCTTTCTCATAATTACAGGAGCCGAGTGCATGGTGTATTGGTTGCATGTTAACATTAACTGTTGTACAGCGGGTATCGATACCCTCGATGATGATGAAAGGGAACGGGACGGTGCCGAGTGGCACAGGATGTCACGCGGGAGTGGGACACCTTGTGAAGAGGAACCAACTCTCGCTGCGAGATGCAGTGGCCTCCCCCCAGCTACGTTCTGAGCACGAGGATTGCATCTAGCATAAATTAGGGTTTTGACCCACTCTATATCGTCCCTTCTAGTCAGTAATTCATGCAACGGCGTATTTCTGACCTGCATGGCCACAGAGGCGGCTGCGCCCTTTGCAATGGAACAGTGTGTGTTTTGTGTTTTCGTAGACCATTCCGTGACTGTGTCGCGTAATATATCGGGAGGAAGAGACATGCCAAGCGAGAGAAGATAATCGATGAGGGCGATGTGTCCATGCGTGCGGCGATGCGGGGAGGTGTCATATTTTTAGGTTAGGTGCATGAGTATTGCTTCCAGCATGAACAAGGTGTCTAGCAAACTCCAGAGCATCAGGCTCAAACTGGACATTCGCTGCAATATGTAGTAGTGTATTCCCTGCTTCCGAGTGAGCATCACATCCGAAGGGACTGAGATTTCGAGTACGAGTAGATGCTCCAGAACCAAAGCGTACGCCTGCAAGTGCGTTCGCTATCGATGACTGGTAACGAAACATGTACATGCCATCGAAATATAATTTCTCCATCCAGGGCGTCATCGATAGGCTTGGAAGATATGCGATGCGGCCAAGACAGAGGCCATGGGCATGATGCATGATGAAGCGAAAGGATCCCGAGTATGTAGAGTCCATATGAAAGACGGACCGTGGCACGCCGTGGCTGGGGTCACCTTAGCGACCCAAGTGTCAAGATACATGCTCGTTCGAGATCGTGAGTCTTCACCACTAGCATTGTACTGATGTCCCATCTCACAGCACCACCTCCCTTCAATGAATCACTCAAGAAAATCCACAGCGTTCTGGAGGAGCGAAAACTCCCTAGTCCACTGCTCGGGATCGTCTGTGGATCCGGCCTCAGCACGCTTGTTACAAGACTTTCAGATACCGTACAGATACCCTACTCGGAGCTTCCGGGATTTGGAAAGAGCACAGGTGCGTTGACAAGTTTCCTGGTGTCTCAGACCCGAGGTTGACTCCGGGTTCAAAGTTGCTGGACAACGGAGTGCCCTGGCCTTGGGCCTGATGGGCGAGCACAAGTACCCGGTCGTTGCTATGCTTGGACGCGTGAGTCCTTGTTCTGGATTATACCTTACTACCGATTGGATAATTAATGTGTGCCGGAAAGTTCCACCCCTACGAAGGACATGAACCAGCAGTGGTAACGTACGGGATCAGAATTATGAAGCGATTGGGGGTCAAGGACGTCTTAAGTGAGCCAGAGTCGACAGTTACTGCTAAGCGATACTGAACCCGTGTTAGTTACCAATGCGGCCGGATCCCTCGTGCCAGACATACCCGTCGGAACCAGTGCGTGTAGATGCCCACGGCGCCGAACCTCCGCTGACACTCCAAACCCAGTCGTTGTGATCCAGGATCATCTTGCGCTACCAAACCTGACCGGCATGAACCCGACTTTTGGACCACTGACCTCCCCAGAATACCCCCGTTTCTACCCCCTCGGTGACGCGTATTCCGTGAGGTTGCGAAGGCTCGCGTTTCTCGCCGCACACCAGCTCCAGTTTCATCGCGATGCGCTGGCAGAAGGCATCTATGCCTGGGTTGCTGGTCCGGCATATGAGACTCCAGCAGAAGGCCGGTTCCTGAGGAACGCTGGCGCACATGTCGTTGGCATGAGTACCATCCCGGAGGTCGTTGCGGCACGCGAGGAAGGCCTTGAAGTCATGGTACTCAGTCTTATCACGAATGTGGTTGTCATACCGGAAACATATCGAATTATCCGCGACGAAGTTGAGGCTGAGGTACGCGAAAGCCGACTGGCATTTGGGCGTCTCCACTGAGGAGCACCCGGTCATCATAGCTTGCTGGTCGGCCCTTGCATTCTACGCCCGTAGAGGTTGCTTCTCACGACGAGGTGCTCGCTACAAGCAGACAAAAGACAGAAGTAATGGGTAGCTTGGTGGCAAAGATCGTCGAGCTCGTGCAAGAGCAGACGATCGACAGGCCAGCCGCAATAACAACTGACAAGCGACGGTAGCGTAGCGTATGTCTGACTGAAGGGGATCAGGTTCAGAATGTGGATGTGTTCAAAGATACGCTGTAGACCTGGCTGACACAATCATCTGACGACACCGAGGACCTAACACGCCTCCTCGTCTCACGTCTCACGCTGTCTTTGCTTGTCTCTGCCTGTTCCAAGCACCGGTTCACCACGGCTGGCGAGCGTGGCTGACCGCATCCCTACAAGAGCCGGGCGGGACACTTCGGGCTACTTAAAACGTCCGTTGACACGTATAGCTCACCCTCTCTTTTACAGCCTGTGAGCGCCGTCATGATGCAGACTCGGACAGTCCTTTTGGCGAGACGCCCACTGCTGGCACGAGCAAGACCGCTTTCACGAGGCTTTGCGACATCGATGAAATTACGTGAGTATCATTCATCCTCGACGGTGTTGTGGTGGTGCTCGGCGCAAGTCGGGAACAGCAAGTCCTCATTGCCAGGGCACGTCCGCGTCTCGCGACCGGCATGGGCGGCCAATGCGTTGGGGACGAGGCTGACGTTCATACATTCAGAAAATGTGCAGAAGATCGTCGTTTCACACCCGGTGGTAGAGCTGGATGGCGATGAAATGACTAGAATTATATGGAAGAAGATAAGGGAAGAGGTCCGTTCTCGGGCCGCGCTCCCCTCGTGGTCGCAGCATATCAATTTACGACCCGGTCCCGTAGCTCATCTTCCCATACCTTCAACTAGACATCAAATACTTTGACCTTGGTTTAGAGTACAGGGATCAGGTATGGGTCCCACCACCTGAACCACGTAGCGGAGCATTGAACAGAAAGCAGACGAATGATACCGTGACGGTCGAGGCTGCAAAGGCCATACAGCAATACAAGGTCGGTATCAAGTGTGCGACCATCACGCCGGACGAGGCACGCGTCGAGGAATACAAACTCAAGGAGATGTGGAAGAGTCCAAACGGCACAGTTGGTTTCCCGTCCTACACACCTCAAGATGGATGATATTGAACAGGAGTCCAGATCCGCAACATCCTCGGCGGCACTGTTTTCCGAGAACCCATCATCCTTAGACGGATCCCCAAGCCCGTTCCAGGCTGGGTGAATTCCATCATTATTGGCCGCCATGCTTTTGGTGATCAAGTTGGCTCCGTTCCTGACACGCATGGTGCCCTGTGCTGACGCTCTGTAGTACCGCTCGACCGACTTCGTTGTGCCTGGGCCCGGAAAGCTGCAGCTCGTTTACAGCCCAGCTGATGGGTGCCCACCAACTACGCTCGATGTATACGACTTCAAGGGCAATGGTGTGGCCATGAGCATGTACAATACCGACGAGGTATGGCAGTTCGAATGGCTCCTGACGAGCCACTGCTCACTTTGATTACCGTCTAGTCGATTACGGGTTTCGCGCACTCGTCGTTCAAGATGGCCCTGTCGAAGAAGATGCCTCTTGTAAGTCACCTTTCTATCTCCGTATCACACATTTCTGGGTACCAGGGTTTCTTGCATAGTTCATGTCCACCAAGAACACCATCATGAAGCGGTATGATGGCCGCTTCAAGGATATCTTCCAGGAAATCTATGATGCCGAATACAAGGCCGAGTTTGAGAAGCTCGACATTTACTACGAACACCGTCTCATCGATGACATGGTTGCACAGGCCATCAAATCCTCTGGAGGATTTGTCTGGGCATGTAAGAATTACGACGGTGATGTTCAGTCCGATATCCTCGCACAAGGATTCGGCTCGCTGGGGATGATGACCAGCGAGCTGATCACGCCAGATGGCCAGATTGTAGAGAGCGAGGCTGCACACGGCACCGTGACGCGCCACTACCGGGAACACCAGAAGGGCAAAGAAACATCGACGAACCCCGTTGCTTCGATCTATGCATGGACACGCGGCCTGCTTCATCGCGCCAAACTTGACGGCAACAAGCCACTGAAGCATTTCTGCGAGGCGCTCGAAGCGGCCTGTGTTGAAGTCATTGATGTCGATGGTATCATGACCAAGGACCTTGCACTCGCAATCCATGGCAAAGACACGAAGAGAGAACACTGGGTGATTACGGACAAGTACATGGATGCTGTCAACGTGAGTCTGGTGATGAATCACATGCGAGATAGAGAACGACGCTGATGCGCCCGTCTCATCAGGCAAAGTTGCAGCAGAAGTTGGCTGTGGCCAAGCTGTGAACTAGTTCGTCGGCGAACTGTGTGTGATATAAATATTGTTATTGTTGCACATCACTTCCTGTGTACTGTGGAGGCGGGATCTAGGTGTACTATCTCCATCTGTACTGTGTGCTGTTGTTGTCTCTCTTGCACGGGGTGATGGGGCTGCCATTGCGCCTTTGGACGCCACCGGCGGCCTTCCGCCATGACCAAACTCAAGAAACCTCGCTCTAGCGAAGCACCTGCTGTACACACGTCCAACGCGATCGGTGGGATGTCGCGTACCATGCAACTGGCGGTTAGCGGGATCAAGGTTTCTGACGCCTCTTGCGGCGATGGCTCAAGGGGCGTCTCTCCGAACCTGATGCAAAGGAGGGGGACATGGTTCTCTGCGTCGTCGGCTGCGGCTCCTCACACGACGGCTGAGCGGTACTGGGCTGCACGAGCACTGGTGGCAGAAACCTTACTTTCGGCACGCGACCAGCACCAGGCTGAACTCGCAGAGGTGCGACGGATGGAAGGATGGAAACGCGAGGTATGTTCAGATCAGCACTCCTCTCTGTGGGCAGTGCTAAGCATTACAAGCGCGAGATAGCAGCCATGCTGCAAGCAAGCGATCAGAAGCAGAAGAGGTCGGAGCGAATGATGGTCAGCGACTTGGACTATTCCGATATTCCTTGGATGTTGTGCTGTGGAGCGGTCAGCTGACCATGGCGTAGGTGGTGTGCCTCGTGGTTCTTTTAGGGTTCATGTGCTGGCTGGTGATGATGATCGCACCTGACCGCGACGCCAAGGGCAGGTCGAGCAAGCCTTCGCACTTTACGATCCCGATCCTCTCTCCGTTTGCATCCGTGGTGCGCCGTTTCCGCTGCTTCTTTGCTTCTCCCCGCGCGGGATGCGAACACTTCGGCACAGGTCGAGCATGAGACTGGTGTCTTTGGCACCAAGGCGGTCGTGGTCTCTGTCGTGGTTATCGGAATTGCAGCGTACGCGGCGCTGAGGCGCCGGATAGTTCAGTGGCACGCGTGGTGACAGGGAGCACCTGGTCCAAATTTATCCCCGAGTAGTCTGGCACACCAACGCTAGCCGGTTCTGGACCACGTTGCCAGCAGCGCCCACGGGAGGCTTCTTGCAGGCAGGGAGTCGTGTGTGTGCACGGAGATGAGCGTGGCCAGGCTGGTTTGCATGAACGGACCACCAGTATAATATTAGGTAGCGCATGGTCAACCGCAGTCCGCGCCAAGCGCGAACTGAACTCGAACCGGTTCGATTCCGCTGGTCTTGGTGGGAACTCCGTCTCGGACCACACACCACACTTTGCGTTTTCTTCCCCACCGTGACCTCGCAGGCGACCCCCGTCTCGCTTCTGGCGGCAGCAACACCGTTGCAGTTTCGCCCATCCCCGCGGGCCGCCTTCGAGAATGTCGTATCCTTACTCCACCTCGCCATCCGTCGAACACGCCGATCCATTCGGCCCTTCGGCAGCCATTCCTCGTAGATATGTGTACGGCGACAACGACTCTGACAATGTCGACCCATACGGACGCAGAGACACCTATGTGTCTGACAGTAGCAACAATGGCCTGAATGACGCTGAGCGGTACTATGATCACAATGGCACATACGACCCCTACGGTGGGTACGCACGTCGTGGGACGCTGCCGCTCGTCATTCACGTGGCTTTCCAGCACAACAAGACACAGATTCGGACGTCGACCTCTATGGGCGTGGGTATGCGCCCTCCGCAGAGTCTCTAGGACAGTCGCGGGTGGGGCCGTCCGAGTCGAGCCCCACGGCATATCCCGAGTACGTTCCACAGTCTGGTGCGAGAGAACACTATGCCGCTTGGACGCCGGAGCGCCAGATACCGTTGTCCAAGGAGGAAATTGAGGACATCTTCCTCGACCTCGCCCAAAAATTTGGTTTCCAACGGGACTCGATGCGCAACATGGTCTGTCTTTTCTTTTTTTTTCTTCTTGAAGTCAGCGCGTCGCTGACCGCACTGTTTCGCAGTTTGACTTCCTCATGCAGCTTCTTGACAGTCGTGCGTCGCGAATGTCACCCAACCAGGCATTGTTGACACTTCATGCCGATTATATCGGGGGCGAGCACGCAAATTACCGGAAATGGTATTTTGCTGCCCAGCTCGATCTTGACGACGCTATTGGCCACATGCAGAACCCTGGTCTCCAGCATCTCAGGTCGACCCAGCGCAAGAAACTCCTCAATCTCAACGCAAAGTCTCTCCAGACCGCCATGGATCGTTGGCGCCAGGCGATGAACAACATGAGTCAGTACGACCGTCTCAGGCAAATCGCCCTTTATCTTCTCCTATGGGGCGAGGCTGCCCAGGTTCGGTTCATCCCAGAGTGCCTTTGCTTCATCTTCAAGTGTGCAGACGACTATTACCGCTCGCCAGAGTGTCAGAGTCGTGTCGATCCTGTTCCCGAGGGACTCTACCTTCGTTCAGTCATTAAACCGCTCTACCGTTTCATTCGTGACCAAGGCTACGAAGTTGTCGATGGCAGATTCGTACGCAAAGAAAGGGACCATGTTGATATCATCGGTTATGATGATGTCAACCAGTTGTTTTGGTACCCAGAGGGCATCGCCCGGATCATGCTTACGGACAAGGTATGCTTCTTCTCCAGGTCCACATACCCGTCCTTATACAATATCTTTTTAGACAAGGCTGATCGACTTGCCACCATCGCATCGGTACATGAAATTTGACCGCATCGAGTGGAATAGAGCCTTCTTCAAGACCTATTATGAGAAGCGTTCCTTTGGTCATCTGCTTGTCAACTTCAACCGCATCTGGGTCATCCACGTCTCTCTATACTGGTTCTATACTGCATACAACTCTCCCAAGGTCTACCAAATCAGTAGACGGGATAACACCGTCGTTAATTCCCCTGCCCTGGCGTGGTCCGTAACCGCTCTTGGTGGCGCCGTTGCCACGCTCATCATGATCGCTGCCACCCTCGCCGAATTCTCGTATATTCCCACTACCTGGAATAATACCTCTCACCTTTCCCGTCGATTGTTGTTCTTGTTCATCACGTTAGCGTTGACCGCTGGACCAACAGTCTACATCGCCACTGCAGAGTTTAGCACTGGTGGTGATGCCGGATCTCTTGCGCTCATTCTTGGTATCGTGCAGTTTTTCATCTCCGTCGTCGCAACGCTCCTGTTTGCCACCATGCCATCAGGTCGTATGTTTGGCGACAGAGTTGCTGGGAAATCGAGAAAGTATCTCGCCAGTCAGACTTTCACTGCTTCGTACCCTGGCCTTCCCGCTCGGGCAAGGCTGGCCTCTGTTGCATTATGGCTTCTCGTGTTTGGGTGCAAAGCCACAGAGTCATACTTTTTCCTCACGCTTTCGTTCCGTGACCCTATTGGGGTGATGGTCAACATGAAGATCCAAGGCTGTAGTGACAGGTACTTTGGGCCGTACTTGTGCACGAACCAAGCAGCATTCACGTTGACCATCATGTATATCATGGATCTTGTGCTCTTCTTTTTGGATACCTTCCTCTGGTACATCATCTGGAACACCGTATTCAGTGTTACGCGGTCGTTCGTAATTGGACTTTCAATTTGGACTCCATGGAAGGACATCTATACGCGGTTACCCAAGCGGATTTATGCCAAGTTACTTGCCACACGGGAGATGGAGATAAAGTACAAGCCAAAGGTAGGAACCATCACAACTTCAGTTCGGTATCGCGTTAACTCCGAGCTAGGTACTCGTCTCGCAAATATGGAACGCCATTATTATCTCCATGTATCGAGAGCATTTGCTGTCCATCGAACACGTGCAAAAATTACTGTATCATCAAGTCGACACAGGCCGGGACGGGAAGCGCAGTTTGCGGGCACCACCGTTCTTTATCTCTCAAAGCGACAAAGGATTCAAGGGTGAATTCTTCTCGACCGGTAGTGAAGCTGAGCGCCGGATATCTTTCTTCGCTCGGTCGTTGACTATCGATCTTCCTGAACCCCTACCGGTCGATGCTATGCCTACATTCACGGTTCTTACGCCTCACTACAACGAGAAGGTATTTTGTGTGAGAAGCGCGTCATTGCCATTATTAACGCGTGCTTCAGATTCTCCTCTCCCTTAGGGAGATCATTCGTGAAGAGGATCAGAATGCTCGTGTCACGCTTCTTGAGTACCTGAAGCAACTCCATCCCGTTGAATGGGACAACTTCGTCAAAGACACCAAGATTCTTGCTGAAGAATCTACAATGTATAATAACGCAGCTCCTTTTGGTGCGGATGAAAAAGCCCCGTCTAAGATGGACGATCTCCCCTTCTACTGCATTGGGTTCAAGAGCGCCGCTCCGGAGTTTACGCTCCGCACGCGGATTTGGGCCTCACTGCGCGCGCAAACTCTGTATCGCACCGTATCTGGGATGATGAACTACGCCAAGGCCATCAAACTTCTCTACCGTGTTGAGAATCCTGAAGTCGTCCAACTCTTTGGTGGAAATACTGACAAACTGGAGCGCGAACTGGAACGAATGGCCCGGCGCAAGTTCAAATTTGTCGTGTCGATGCAGCGCTATTCCAAGTTCAACAAGGAGGAACACGAGAATGCCGAATTTCTGTTGCGCGCGTACCCCGACCTCCAGATTGCTTACCTGGAAGAAGAGTCGCCGCGCAAGGAGGGCGGCGATCCTCGCCTCTTTTCAGCCCTCATTGATGGTCATTCAGAGTTCGTTCCCGAGACTGGACGCCGTCGGCCTAAGTTCCGCATCGAATTGCCTGGCAATCCCATTCTTGGTGATGGGAAATCTGACAACCAGAACCATGCAATCATCTTCTACCGTGGCGAGTACCTTCAGCTTATCGACGCTAACCAGGACAACTATCTCGAGGAATGTCTCAAGATCCGCAACGTCCTGGGCGAGTTTGAGGAGTACTCTGTGTCGAGTCAAAGCCCGTATGCACAATATGGTCATAAGGAATTCAAGAAGTCGCCTGTCGCCATTGTCGGTGCTCGCGAGTACATCTTCTCGGAGAACATTGGTATTCTTGGAGACATCGCTGCTGGCAAGGAACAGACGTTCGGAACACTGTCCGCACGCTCGTGGGCCTGGATCGGCGGGAAGCTTCACTATGGACATCCTGATTTCTTGAACGGGCTTTACATGAACACTCGCGGTGGTGTTTCCAAGGCCCAGAAAGGATTGCACTTGAACGAGGACATCTTCGCTGGAATGAATGCCATAGGTCGCGGTGGTCGCATCAAACACACGGAATATTACCAGTGTGGAAAGGGCCGCGATCTTGGCTTTGGCACCATCTTGAACTTCCAGACAAAGATTGGGACAGGAATGGGGGAGCAGATGCTCAGTCGAGAATACTATTACTTGGGGACCCAACTCCCGATCGATCGGTTCTTGACTTTCTACTATGGCCACCCTGGTTTCCACATCAACAATATGCTGGTCATCCTCGCTGTACAGTGCTTCGTTGTGACGAGTAGGTTTCGCTAAACCGATATTCTTGACGTGTGCATGCTCATGACGTTACTAGTGGTATTCTTGGGTACCCTCAACTCTTCGGTCCACATCTGTCAGTACACAACGAGCGGAGGGGCGCTCCCAGGCTGCTACAACCTCACGCCAGTTTTCGAATGGGTTCAACGTTGCATCATCAGCATCTTCTTGGTATTCATGATTGCGTTCTTGCCCCTCTTCATTCAAGGTAATAGTTCCGTTGATTTGATATGATAGCAACAGACACTCAATTTTTTATATCAGAATTGGTCGAACGTGGCACTGGACGGGCAATTATGCGACTTGGGAAGCAATTCATGTCTCTCTCACCTGTCTTTGAGGTTTTCTCGACGCAAATTTACACGCATTCGATCATCAGCAACCTTACGTTTGGGGGTGCCAGGTATATTGCTACTGGACGAGGCTTTGCTACGACCCGCCTGTCCTTCAGCATTCTGTTCTCTCGCTTCGCCGGCCCAAGCATATACCTCGGGATGAGGACATTGATCATGCTTCTTTACGTCACAATGGCATGGTGGACGCCCTATCTCATCTACTTCTGGGTCTCCATCCTTGCCCTTTGCGTCGCCCCCTTCTTGTTCAACCCGCATCAATTCGTGTTTTCCGACTTTATCATTGACTATCGGTATCTCCATGTTTTTGCCTTTTTATGCTGTTTCATATTCAACCCTGTTTCAGTGAATTCTTGCGATGGATGTCCCGTGGAAACTCGCGCTCGCACAACAACTCCTGGATCGGATACTGCAGGCTGTCGCGGACGATGATCACTGGGTACAAGAAGAAGAAACTCGGCCTACCGTCAGAAAAACTGTCAGGCGATGTTCCACGTGCCAAGTGGCGGGCTGTGATCTTCTCCGAGGTCATTTTCCCGATTGTGATGGCCGTACTGTTCATTATCGCGTACATGTTCGTGAAGGCATTCCCCGACGCCACCGGAAGGCTTCCGCCGAGTCCGCTGATCCGGATCGCTGTTGTTTCCCTTGGGCCAGTTGTCTGGAACGCCGCGGTGCTGCTCGCGCTGTTCTTTATCTCGTTGTTCCTCGGGCCGATGCTGGATCCTACGTTCCCTAGGTTTGGGTCGCTCATGGCTACCATCGCGCACATTCTCGGAGCTGTAGGAATGATTGGGTTCTTCGAGTTCCTTGTTTGTGTCATGTCAGTCTAGTAGGACCCCGGGACTGACGAATTTTTATAGTGGTTCCTGGAGACCTGGGATGCGTCCCATGCGGTTCTTGGCATCATTGCGGTTATTGCGATTCAGCGTGCCGTCAACAAGGTTCTGATCGCCGTGTTCTTGTCCCGAGAGTTCAAACATGACGAAACGAACCGCGCGTGGTGGACAGGTCGGTGGTACGGACGCGGTCTCGGCTCTCACGTCATGTCGCAACCTGCACGCGAATTCGTCGTGAAGATCATCGAGTTGACCTTATGGAGTTCTGATCTCCTGATCGCCCACTTCCTACTCTTCATGCTGACGCCACCGATCGTCATACCGTACATTGACCGCCTGCACGCAATGCTCCTGTGTACGGCCGTTTGCTGATTGGCTATGATTGGCACTGACTGGTATCTAGTCTGGCTGCGCCCATCGAAGCAGATTCGTGCCCCGTTGTACTCTCTCAAGCAGAGAAAGCAACGTCGCCGGATCGTGAGTGAATTCATGGCTCGATGGATCGATTTCTGACTCTGCAGTAGATCATTAGATATGGCTTCATTTACGTGTCTGCCATAGTCTTTTTCGCGGCGCTCATTGTACTCCGTAAGTTCCGCTCGTGGAGATGGATCATTTTACTTATTCGTCCGCTCGCTCAGCTGTTGCATTCCGAGAAAAGCTCAGAGTGAACTGCACGTTGTGCCAGGCTTTGTAGCTAGACATCTCCCACTCGTACTACTCGCATTCCATAAACTATCCACGGTTACCTGTACTCTTCTTGCACCTAGCCATTTAAGATGGGGACACTTGATTTTTTTTTGTCCCTCTGGACCTTGGCGCCGTCCGTGGACTGCGGACTCGCACGGTGGTTGCGGACATCACCGCCATCGCGCCATGTTCCGGGAAGCTGGTCTGGTTGGACAGATCTGAAGGTTGCTGAAAACAGAGGACAATAACATGACGGACCGACAGACGGGTTTGAGTATCGTGCTGTGTCCGTTCGTCCCGTCGTTCCCCCGGCTGGGGCTGCCCTCCCCTGCTGCCAGCAGACGCGCTGGGCAGAGGGAGCTGGGGCGTACCTGGCTTGGCGAATTCAATGCCCACAACGTGGAGACTCAATTTGGACCACAATCTCAACGAGACACGGCTCGTCTTTTCACCCTGGAGAGCGCGTTTGTTCGCTCACTCCATACCCGTCCGACCCGCCCCAAACACGACCCGGTTGGCCTGTCTCCCTGGGTCGGCGGCGCACCCCACCGGATCCACCTCCTGCCTCGTGCCCATGCATGCATTCATGGACGCACCTCGTCGAACGAACAATTCCTGGATAAACCTCCCTATCCCCTTCCTGTCTGGTTCGTTTGCGGGCCAGACCGTTCGCGCAGAATTGACCGAGATTCAAAAGGCCGACTTGGGCCGAAAGTAATGCTGTTCTCGCTCTCCCATCATCCCACCGGGTCCCTGACTCTCCCCTGGGTGCTAGGTATGCGAGGGTAGATCGCCGCCCTCTCGATCCCCCGCCTGTCGTGCTGCTCAGGTTGTACCAAGTGTTCAACCATGGCACCGAGGCTCAATACGAGAGAGAAATCAAGGATTATTCGTAAGTGGACGCCGGTCCCCCTTGCCCCGATCGGTTTCACGGGACGAGGAACGCTCACGCTCTGGAAGCGAGGTCAATACGCTCGGACTCTTATGCAACGTCGATCTCTTCCCAGTGCCTGTCTCATCGCGGGAGCCGTCTGCCTCGATGCATAGTCGAGAGCAGCAGCCGCTGCATGCCCCACAACAACCACCGCCGCCACGAGCGCCTCTCCACCACCCCAATCCGGACCTGGCGTCTGTGCAACTGCCGCCCCTCACGTTGGCCACCCGGCTAGCTGACTCGCCAACGACACAGCGACCTCCCGTCCCGAGTCAAGGCGTGCTCGCGTATTTCTCGGATCAGCCCATTACGGAAGACATGAACTGCACCACCGCGCTTTCCGGCTCGACCTTCATCCAGCTCGCGCAGATCGAATATCAAGGTCGAAAAGTGTTAGTTTTTCCGTTCGCGGTCAGTCGCGTGCATTCTTTTGATCCCGGTTGTACAATGCCACTGACGCTGATCGGCTCTCTTTTTTGCGCAAAGGACCTGGCGGTCAAGATAGAGGGTCAGTTCTTGCTGCGATATCGCTGTTTTGACATATTCTCGCGAACGTCGGGAGACGGCGACCTGCCCATTCAAGCGGAATGTTTTGGAGGTCCGTTCAGGATCTACTCGACGAAAGAGTTTCCTGGGTTGCGACCGTCCACAGAGCTGACAAAGGTAGCGTCTCGCTTGATATAAGGTGCCGCCCTGCACACGTGCTCACGTGTTCTTTTTTTTTTTCCGAAAAAGCAACTTGCCAGATGGGGTATTCGTCTCAACACGCGCGAGACGGAGCGTAAACGTAAACGCAAGGACGACGACCGTTCTTTGTGTTTCGTCGGGAGATCGGCGGCCGCCCGGGAAAACATGGCGAGCGACAGCGATGACAATTGACTCTGCATCCCACCTCTCATTCTATGACGCATCTCGGATCATTCATGATTTTCGCCCAGGTTTGGCTTGGTTTGTTTGTTTGTCTTGCGCATACTATGCTGTGGGCTCCTTCATTACACGAGCTTTGGGTTCGTCGTTGTACAACTGGTCTCTTTTTGTTCCTCTTCCTCTTCTGCGTCGGTGGCAATCGGAAGACTCCTGGCAATTCTCATAGCATGCATTGTCATGTTCGTCGGTATCTTACGGCTTCTTGTAAAGAACAGGCATCCTATTTAATTTAGATTCTCACATTGATCGTCGGCGAATAGAATGATTTTCGTCTCGAGCGACAACGTCCGAAAACGCTGCTTGTCGTCGTATTGGGAGAGAATAAGTTGTACAAGAATGATTGAGCATTAGCATGGATGGTTAGGGTGTGCATTTCGTGTGAGTGAATCAATGGGGTATGAGGCCTTGAGGTATGCCAGTGAGACGGATAGATGGGCATAGCAAACGCGGTATTTAAATGGAGTAAGTTCTAGATGGGACTCCTGCAGGACGGGCAGAAACAGTGCGGAAAGCCGTCGGTCTTCACGAGCGAGGATGCTGCAGAGGTGCCGATCCTGGTCTCCCAGTCGTTCGGGACGACGCCATCCCAGTCGCTAAGCGCCTTGTAGATGAGGCTCCTCGCGGCAGCGACGACGGGGATGTTGCCCACGACCCCACCGCCAGGATAGCCCCGGATCATCGGCTGGTCGGCGATGGCGACCAGCTTGGGTGGCATGTCCAAGAGATGATCCTTTTCCTCTTCCTCTTCGATATGGGCTCTACCGGACCCGGGCCCTTGGCGGGACGTCGTGTAGTCATTGTCCTCGGAGCGCTTGAGCCGCTTGGTGCTCCGCGGCGTAGAACATGCCACGTCTTGGATGGTGGCCGTCCTGTCGATGTCCGGCCAGGTCTCCAGGAGGCTGTGCTGTCTCTGCGCGTCCACATAGCCGTTCTTGACCAGGCACGACTGGTGGTGAAACGTTCGACAGCCTGGCCGGGGACAAAAATGGAGAATATTCATCTGTCCGGGGGTGTATGTGATTTTGCACCTAGAGCATGCAAACTTGGTTACTTTTGGCTGGGAACGGAAAAGGGAAAGAAGTCAAGCATGACGTAGAGAGGGAGATGGAACAAAAAAGACCCACAGAGATTCTCTTGGCGTCGTAAAAGAAGTGGTATCTCGTGAACCATTCTTCGTCTCCGATCGGGGTCTGGTAGAGGCTGTCCTCGTCAAAATGTTCGACCTTGACACGGTCTGATCCGAACAAGACACATTACGTGTCACCCTGGAGATAACATAGACGAGCGCTCACCAACAATGGAATGGACCGGAATGATGTCATAGTTGTCTGATGTCAGCTTCTCGTATTTACCACAAATGGTGGGATCACTTTTGACCTTGGCTGAGCATTGAAGACAACGGGACGAATGGGAAGCTTACAAGGAATTGATGACCTCTGCCACCTCATCGGGCGCCCAGAACCACTGGACTCGAACCCATACCTGGCAAGTGCCACATAGGCTGTGAACGAGACATATGGAAAAAAGGGGGTCTCACATCATCAGGACTGCTGGCCCTGATATCTTGGATCCGTGCAACCCAGTAGTCCTCTGTGGGCGCCACCGCGCTGTCTTCCAGCTCCTGGTGCCGTACGTACACGCTGAGAATGCTTTCAAATAGACCGCGAGAGAGGGGTTAGCATCGACGTACGTGTCACTGATTGCGAATGCGTGTTCTTTATGACTTGAATCTTCGACTTTGTGCCCGAATCAGCCCGTGTCGTCTCTGATTGGCCCAGTGCCCACCTACGAAGGAGCCATGGTCATGGGCAAGGGAGGCGAACTGTTGGCGAGAGAGTCCACTGGGGGCTTTGTCCTTCTCGACGACCCTTTTCTTGGGTGCCAGACGTCTCCGCTTGCGTGGCATGTGGTAGAGGAGCGGGACAGGACGCGTCGAGACGCGCTGTTAATGAGCGCGTTCGGCTCTGAGATTCACGTGACCCGCCACCACGCCCAAAGAGTGCTCCAAGCCCACACACCGACCGCCATGCTGCTCTACCTCGCTTCGTGCATCACAAGGTATCGCTCTCCCGTCTTGCGCTGTCTGCTGATGAGAGACCGTCGACGTGGCTAGTTCTGTGCTCGTGTTCCTTTACCCCGGCTATGCATCCTACAAAACGCTCTCGCAGCGACCCGCGTCGGAAGAGGACCTGGAACGATGGCTCATGTACTGGTCCGTGCTCGGTTGTATCATCGGGGTCGAGTACGCCGCAGAGTGGCTCGTGTCCTGGCAAGTCCACCTGCTGTGCGGCCGCACGTTCGCTGAACAGGTCGACGTCGTAGGATCCCAATGTACTATCTGATGAAAACGCTCTTTCTCCTCTACCTTGTGCTTCCGCAAACTCGTGGATCGTCGTACATCTACATCAATCATCTACAGCCCTTCCTACACTCGCACGAGTCACAGATTGACGCCACCCTCGCCTCTTTCAAGGCGCGTTTGTACGCCTTCGTACAGGACCGCTTCCGTGCGCTATGGGATCAATTTACGGGCGCACTTGGGCAG
Organism: Boletellus deceptivus; assembly: GCA_038090195.1. Classification (NCBI taxonomy): domain Eukaryota; kingdom Fungi; phylum Basidiomycota; class Agaricomycetes; order Boletales; family Boletaceae; genus Boletellus; species Boletellus deceptivus. Next base: position 32,139 of record JBBPMG010000021.1, read on the forward strand.
CAGCAGCAAGCTCAGTATGCGCCTGGTGTAGGCGGTGCGGGGGTGGGTGCCCCACCGACCCTAGGTGACCCCGTGTCTGGCCCTGCTCATCTCGTCGCTGGCCTCTGGCGCTCTTACGGGCCTGGCCTGCTTGCGTCGGGTGCTGCGCTGTTATCCCAGGGTGCGGTCGCCTCTGCCTCCGCCACGGACAAGGCCTGGCGGACGCCTGCCGGCTCGCAGATACATCTGGAAGCCGCCCAGTCCCCACGTGGTGGCAGACGTCATCTTCAAACAGAGGCACAAGCGATGCCTGTACTGGCTGCTTCTGGTTCTTTTGATGCTTCTTCGCGCCACTCTTCTGATTCGGAGCTGCGGGCGCGGAGAGCGGGAAGGGGGTTCGAAGAAGGGGAAGAACCGAGTGACGGGGAGGGATATGAGGTCGATGCGAGCAAGAAGGCGTCGGGTCCGGAGCGTGCTGCGGGGCCTGCCAGCTGGTTTGGCTGGGGCTCGTAGGGTGCCATGCAGGCGAAGAGCTCGCTTTCCCCATTTACACGGCTCAGATCGATGCCCCGCGACGTTGTTCGGCACATGGTAGCTCCCTGGGGGTATCTAGGACACATCCAGTGTTTGTTGCAGTATTCGATTCGATTCGATTCGGTGTAATACGACCGCGGATAGGACTGATGGAGTGACAGACCCGGTTGACTTGAAACCGGGGACGGTGCAAACGTGCAGGACGAGTTACCTAACAGCGTGCGTTGACTGTAATCACGACCTCATAAGAAAGGCGAGCATGGCCACCCTCCTTTCGTCCGTTGTCACTCCGACTCCCGCTTGCCCCCTTCGATGCCTCAAGCACCCAAGACAAACCCTCGCAATGAGAGCAAGGAGGCCCAGAAGGCGATCGACAAGGAGCTCAAGCGCAACCGCGGTGTCATGTCTTGTGCAGAATGTCGTCGGTACGCCGTTCTCAATCGCTACCACCCAGACTTTCGTCAACTCGTCCTTACCCAGGCTAAAACTAAAGTGCGACAAGACAGTTCCTTGTTCGTCATGCAAGCGTCGTGGGTGCTCAGCAATATGTCCCAATGGTATGTGTACAATCACCCTCAGCCGAACAGCATGCTGAGACGCCCCCACCAGGTAGATTGACGACTGGCCAAGGTACTCGGTATGTATTGAACCCAAAGCACACCAGCGCCAATTTTAGACGCTGCTCCCCTCCAGTTTCGTGCTCGCCGATACGGAAAAGTTGCATGAGAAGATCTTGCTCATGAGCGATCGCATCCGGCAACTTGAGGACGCTCTCACTGTCTTGCAATCGAGCGCAGCGCCCAACGAACTTCATCCTCTCTTGCGTCGAGACCTTCTCGAGGTCAAATCCATCATCGACCTTCACGTTGCTGTCGACGAGGACAAGGCTCGAAAGACCAACACCACCGATCATGCCGACGAAGACTCTCAATATATAGAAGCTTTTGGAACCTTGGCCTTGCGGGACGATGGTGCCGCAACATTTTATGGCCGGTCTGCTGGCTCGGAGGTGGGTGGTGTTCGTCTCACATACTGTATCTGGCCGTTGAAGCATTGTTATCAAGAGCCTTCTGATTGTAAGTTGACGAATGTTGATGTTCTCGCATTCAGTTATTCCGTTTATCCCGTTTACAAGGGTGAACCGACACAAGAATCTCAGCCGGCTCCTGCACCGAACAGGGGATCGGCTCCGTACGACCTTCCGGGCCCTATCAAGCATTTATCTAACACGTTCCCTCTCGCCCCCGTTTTCACCGATGCCGTCGATCTCAACTACCTTGTCCAAAATTATTTACCTCCCTGGCAGCGAGCGCATCAGTTAAGTGAGCTCTACCTGTCTCAAGCTCCCTGGTTTTTCGGCGCAATCACCAAGAAGCAACTGCTGGAAGAATGTCTCCCACTCTGGTATAGTGAGGCTTCTGACCTCTTACTCCCTGGTTCTGTTGCGCCATCGCAGTCGAGTCCGTCTGGTGGACCTCCCGAACATCAAGGCAAGACTTCTCATGAGCTAGCGTTACTCTTTGTCATTTTTTGTTTTGGCGCACTCACCGATAACTCGCTACCGCCGGCGCCTGATAATGAAGAAGCTAATATGTATTGCTATTTGACGCGCGCAGCACTGAACTTGGAACCGGTGTTGGATCGGCCACCATCCGTGACAACCGTGCAGACCCTGGCACTACTGGCCATCTATCAAGGATTGGTCAGTGGCGACAATAGCATCGAATGTACTTGGGGCATATTTGGCCTCGCAACGAAATTAGCTCAGAGCGTGGGTGATCTCGTCTTCAAGTTCATTAGACGTTTTTCTCATACTACGCCACAAACGAACAGATCGGACTTCGTAGGTTATTCTATCTACGAATGACCATTCGGGCTCACGGAAAGATAGATCGCGACTGTGCTCGCTGGCAGTTGTCGACTACAGAAGTTCAAAAGCGACGCGCCCTGTTTTGGGAGCTATTTATCACGGACGGGTGGCAAGTGTGTGGCATCTGACCTTGCGTTCTCTTCTGCACCTAACCGAGTCCGTGCAGTGCCTCGCAACCGGCCGTTTAGCCACGTTTTATCTTCCATTTATTGACTGTGAGCTTCCAAACGACCCGGAACCTACCATCGATCACGATGGTTCTGTCCTTCCTAGTTGTGAGTGGCCGCACCTTTGCGTTTGTAAATCTCCAAAGCTGTCAGTACTGCTAGTCCCCGCATGGAAAGCGCGATTCGGGTATGAGTGCGTTTCCGCCGTCATCCAGAACGCACAAACAGCCAAAGTGCCGAGGTATTCTGCAATCATCGAGCTTGATCGCAAAGTACGAGATATGGAGCTTCCAAGGTATGCTCAACGGCCTCCTCTTGCGGGTGCTGGACTCGCAGAAGCTATGAAACACTACATGCCGTTGAACTATCGGAACTATGGTTGGTCGTTGCTTTCTGGCAAATCCCCCCGTACTTTCACTTAGACTGAAACATCATATCTTAGTTCTTGTGTACATCCATCGGTGTTTCTTCGCTGAGGCTGTTTCGAACAACCCTACTGACCCGATGCGAAGCCAATTTGCGCCGTCGTTTTTGGCTGGTTATCGTGGTGCTTGCGAAATACTCAGCAACTTGCGCATCCAGTTCGACCTTTTCCCAGCCCAGATAGCACGCTTCTGGGTGTTGTGGACTCATGCTTTTTCAAGTACGGTAAGTATTTTTCTTGCTTGAATGTAAAGGTTGACTGATTCATTATTCTCCATGCCGTTGTCAGGTGATGTTGTCCTCCATCGTGACACATGCGGCAGGCGCTGGGACAAGGCCTAAGACTACCAGTGCCGCTCTAACAGAATTGCGCAGAGTTAGTTAGAAATACGTCAGCGCATTTTAAACTAACTCGCTATCCTCAGGCAGTAGATCTCTTCAGACAGGCGTCGACACACGGTGGTCGCGCGGGAAAGTTTCTGGTATGTCGAACCGCCGTACCCATGCACACCCATTGACGACGCTTGCCCTCAGCCCATCCTCGAACGGCTTCTCCAAAAAGCCGAGAGTGCGTATAGCACGACGAAACCCTCTGTCGTCCACAACAAGGACATTTTCTCGCCTTCAGTGGAGTTGAAACCGAAAGACGAGTTGTCTATTTTCAGCGGTCGAATCAATACGGTGGCTACTAGGGTCTCTCCCTCTGCCTCATCGCTGGTCCGCCACGCAGGCTCTAGTACACCCAATTCGCCTAGCACGATAGGCAATTCGAGTCAACAATCGACGCCCGTCGTGCCAGCTGACGTACCCATGCCTAACATCACGGCATTGCACCCGACGCTTCTTGATCATTGGACCAACTTCGACGGTGATCTTAACACACAGTTGACGAATGCTCAGCGGGACGAGTACTATACTGACGAGGACACACACATGGACGACTTCTTGGCACCAGAAGTGACAAATCCGCAACAGTATCAGCAGCAGCGAACTGGACAACACCGGCTCTACCCACTCTCTATACCTCCCTCCCAGTTCCAATCGAACGCACCACATTCGGATGCTTCAGTGGCCGTGTCGACCTATGAGTCGAGCCAAGACGGCGCACAATATCCCAGCCCGCCGTCGTTACAGGCTCCGTCGCATCATCATCAACAGCACCATCAGCATCATCCACAAACGCGCGAATATCATCATTACCAGTCCGACGTCTTTCAGTCTGCCTCTCCCCAGAGTTCCTCCCAGGAATACGGCTACCATGCCGAACCGTACGTGCAGCCTCACGAGCATCCGCAACCACCACCCCACTATTATCACCACACCCAGCAGCACCAGTATTCCGCAGACGCTTCGCGTCCGTATGCCTCCCAGGCGCCACCGTTGTCGTCCTCGTCCTCGTCGACAGCGCAGTACCCACTTTTCACGCCCGACTACCAAGATTCGTCCAAATCTGGGCAGGTACGCCACTGGGATGATAATGCGGCGTCCGCACCTCGGACGACGTATCCGTCGAATCCTGCGGTGCACCACCACCACTTTCATCACCAGCACCATCATCCAGCCCAGCCGCCACCACCTGTGGAGCCGTCTGGACAGTATTTGCAGCAGTATTACGATCATCATCATCAACAGCAGTACGTTTATCATCCCGCCGGGGTGGTCGAGGAACCACTTCAGCAACAGCATCACCTTCAGGAAACGTGGCAGTCGTTCGGCGTGTACGTCGGCTCGCCGAGGCCGGCTCCCTAACTTTTTTTTTTTGCGTGCTCACGTTGTGTTTTCTCGCCCGAGAGCAAGCCCGTTTTGTGTGTGTGGCCCCTTTCCTCAGTCTGATGGACCAGATGCTAAACCCAGCTGTTTCTATTCATCATTTGTTTTGTTCATTTAACATTCCTAACGAGAGCATGCACACGCAGAGGCTCTTTTCTCGGTTCGTCGTCGCTTTGGCCAGCGCACATGAGTGTGGACGTTCGAGGACACAAAGGACTTGCCATGCATACATCTATATGCGTATGTATGTAAATATTACTTTGAGTGCATATTATATCGTATATAGTCAGTTCCCTTTCTGTTGTCGTAGGACGATCGTCCTCAGTCAGCCTCCCAAGGACGCTGATGCCGAGGCCCGAGGGGCCGCGAACCCCTCTTCATAATGCCCGTCTCGAGCGAGATCAGACTCATCCCGACTTCTTCGAACGAACAAAGTAAGAGAGCAAGAGAAAGAGAGCGAGAGAAAAGTAAAGAACACGCAAAAGAAATGACTTGTTGAGGTTCGGCATGCGCGCGCGACGCCTTTCCCCTTTACAACCCTTGGCAGAGCGTCTTCATTCGAGCCACCTGGGCCCTGCAGAGCTCCAACTCGGTTGGTACGGCGAGCACTGCAGCCAGAAGAATACCAGACGAGTCCGAGAAGCCGAGCGAGCCGATCTTGAACTCGAGCTCCTGCCGGGCACGTTCCGTGTCGAGCACCGTGGCAGGGTCAGGGCGCTCTTGGTTGATCCGGTAGAACACATTCACGCTGCCAGGCCCAAAATATCAGCTGCATGCTACCAGGAGGGCGAGAGACCCACTATGCGAGTCCACCACATATACCCTCGATGCTGATGAGGAGAAAGACGAAGATGATAGCGCTTGTGGAATGGTCCTCGGAAAAGATCCCGACGGCCGACTCGTACATCAATGTCACGAGGATCAGGAACTGGGTGACCGCCGGAAGAGAAAGGAGCTTGGCTGGCAGGGGCGGACTGCCAAGTGAAATCGACGAGCGCGATATGAAGACTGTGGATTGATACACGAGCTGCGAAAGGAAGAACACGTCATGGGTGAGACGCAGGCTCAGGATGAATAGATGGAAAGGTCCGCACCTGCCATAGCGGGTAGTAATCTCTAATGGAATGGATGATCTTGCTTAGGAGGCCATCCCGTTCTGGTGACGGCACTGGATACAGCAACGTGGGTGCAACGCCCTACAATGCAGAAACATTGAATGGACGAAAAAGGAGAAGACAAAAAGAGCTCACTTGGTTGATCGTATACTCGAACTACATACAAGTGACAGTCAGCTAAGCGGGCGTCGACACTGTCGATACATGCACTTACAGTGTAGACCAAGACTGTGTGAGCGACAGTCAGACCCTTCCTTTCCAGTACATCACAAGGACTTACAGAGCGGAAGCATGTACTTGTATATCATCGGCTTTACTAAACGCCACTTATCTCCGGCAGTCAAGAACACTGGCACCTTGGGTGGCTGACCGAGAAGTGTATCCCCTTCGGCGACCTCTACCACGGGAATATCGGAGTCCTCTCCGGGTAAAGGTGTGTAAGCACCAGGAGAGGGCGAGTCCATAAATGCGGATGGACGTGGGAGCAACAGGAAATACGTCAATGGCAAGACAAACGGTAATATCTGTCAACGGGAGAGGTTGAGGACGACGAAGGTGGTACAGACAGTCCACCTACCGAAGATACACCAACACCCAAACGAACCCCAAATCCCCTGACTTCCCACCACAGAAAGGCTCCAACGAGCCCAGCGGCGCCAGTTCCGGAGGCGAAGTAACTAAAGGACCATCAAATCCAAAGCGCGTGGACTCGAGCAAAAGTGCTCACCCAACGCTGTGCCCTCCGACAGAAAGGTTATAGGTCGTTGACAGTTGCAAGAATGTCAACTCGCCCAAACCTACCAACGGTGAGGATACATTCTAGTGATGATAAGGGGGTCGGAAGTACCGGAAGAGAAAGAGGCGAGCGAGATGCCCAATAGCCTCGCATATAAACTTTCATATAGTGCAACCACCTGGGCACAGGGAGTGTCACCACGACCTAGCTCATAGACTATGACTCACAAGCATCCCAATGAAGCTCAACAGTGCACATCCTATGATGCGCCGCGTGTATCGTATCCTTCCTTTGAGAAAGTATGGCCATCCGAGCTTCGCTACCAGCGCGGGAAATATGTTGCAGAAAGCGATGATTCCCTTGGGAGTGGACGGGGGCACCAGATCTAGCGCGGCAGAGAGAATGATGACGTATAAAACTGAATGCCAGGTTACCGCTTTGGTTCTCGATGCGATACGCAAGCGAATACTGACCGTTGTTGATGAGTCCGAACAGGAAGAAGGAAGCGCCGGCCTTGAGGACCTTGCGCTTCCAGCCTGTAGTATGGTGGGTGAGTATGGAGTTGAGAGCAAGCAAAGGAAGATGCAACAAGCGGAGTCCTCGGGTGCGGTGACGCACGGTTGGCGACGAGGAGACTCGGGTATGGCCCTGGGGAGGATCAAAACGGACGGCTCGGCAGGAGAGGAGCCTCACCATCTGGCTTATCGGCCGATATGTCGTCCAGGACGTTCTCCTGACTTCGGAAGCGTACTACAGGCATGGCAGGGTGTACGACGTCGTGTGCAGCCAGATCCTGTAATGCTACTGTGTCTGCGGGCTGCAAGGGTGATCCAGCTCGGGCAGCAGCACGGCGTGTCATTTATATAACTCGGACGACTCGCACGCGTACACCGTCCCCCTTCCGGTGCACAGCCTCAGACCCCCCTGCGGAGGGTCGCGTTTCTATTTTTGTGCGCTATCTATCCCCGCAGGACTGTCAAGCATCCCTCCAGCACGTCCACCGCCGTGTCCACCTCGTGCTTCTCCACATTCAGCGATGGTATCAGCCGGACCGCGTCCCTCCCAGCCGGCAACACGAGGACGCCGCGCTCGCGTGCCAACTGCGCGACCTGAGCGGGGTGCGCCTCGTTTTTGAATCCGATACCTCGGAGGAGCCCTCGGCCGCGGATCTTGTCCTGGATAAGCTCCGGGAACCACCCCACCAAATGTCCTAGCCGACCATCGAGATGGGCGCTCACGTCCTTGGCGTGTTCTACAAACGTCGAGGAGCTGAGCCGGCTCAATACGTGATAGCCAACAGCACACGCCATAGGCGATCCCCCAAATGTCGTTCCGTGAGTGCCTATCATAAGATATATAAGGTTACTTTTTATCGGTGCACCAAGTAGCTGGCCCATACCTGCTGTCATCGTGGAGGCAATCGAGTCGCGCAGCAGTACGGCGCCGATGGGATACCCGTTCCCCAGAGGCTTCGCCATTGTAACTATATCAGGGTGGCAGTCGACCGGGAGCGAGGAGTGCGCCCAAAGCGAGCCGGTCCTAAACAGACCACACTATAGATAGGGATCAGAAGCGTCTTCGAATCGGACAAACTCTGCCTGCCTGTATTTCATCGTAGATCAATACAGCCCCAGTCTCGTCACACCGTTTTCGCAGCGCTCTAAGCCAAGCTTCGTCGGCCGCGGTAACGCCGCCCTCGCCTTGCACGGGCTCCACGATGACCACGCAAGTATCGTCGCTGATCAACCTAGACAGGCTCTCGTGGTCATTCAGCGTTCCCACATCAACCCCGGGTATCAACGGCCTGAATGGCGCCTGGTATTTCTCCGTCGACGTGACGCTCAGCGCACCCATACTGCGTCCGTGGAACGAGTTCTCGAAACATACAATGCGCGTTTTCGTGCACGCAGGGTCGTCCGCCTTGCCGCCTGTAGTGGCCGCCCAGCGGTCTTTGCCGACCTTGCGCGCGATCTTCAGCGCACCCTCGTTGGCTTCCGTGCCAGAGTTGGCAAAGAAGACCTTGGCGCCCGCTTGTGAGGTACTAGATCCTACAGAGAAGCCGAGACCACCTTCCCGTTGAGTGAGGGTCACGATCAGCTCCGCGAGCTTTGGGGCCCATTGGGTGTGATATACGTTGGAAGAGTGAAGCAACGTCGACGCCTGTTGATGCAAGACCTGACCCCGAGCAGTTCAGATAAAAAAAAGGACAGTATGACCAGTCAGGCCAAGGTCGTGCACTCACCTCCGCGACGTCGGGATCAGCATGGCCCAGCGCGTTCACTGCAATCCCAGCACTAAAGTCGAGGAACTTGCGGTCCTCAGTGTCCCACACCCAGCTTCCGCGACCATGCGAGAGCACGAACGGCGGTCGCGCGTACACGCCAAGGAGGTATTGCTGCTCGAGTGCGATGATGCTAGAAGTAACAGACGATTTGGGAGCGGTAGTGAGATCATGAATGGCCTTGATGTATCGAGTACTGGGGGCAGAACGATGCTGAGGGAACGACGATCAAAATTTTGAGAAAAGTCCAGGAGTTCGCCGGGTCGTACCTCGGGTGCGGCGGTCGAGACCAGTCGAGCTCCTGCTGCAACTCTTTTCGTCAACACTCTCGAGCCCGCAACCAAGACAGGTCTCGGAAGGTGGTGGAAGCTCATAATTGATCCAGCGATGATCAACGAAGAGGATGTCGTAGACGAGACCAGGGTGTCTTTAAATGCTGCACAGGAACCCACAGGAACGATGCAGCAACCTGCTGCAGATTTTACAGCAAAGCGAACGCGTGCCGATCCGGACACTGGCAGAATTGGCGCACACTTCGGCCGCACAGTATGCGAAACAGCGCATGGCATTCATCACCAAATCACCAGGCGGCACAGTACACCACATGGGATAACATCCAGTGAAAGGAAGACCAGCCAAGTTGCGGTAAAGCTCATTTCCCCCGTAATAACCGTAATGCCATCTCCTCTTCATCCTCGATGTCGCGAGGCGCTGCAGTGCGCCTCGACTTCGATAACGACTTGGTTCGTTTCGGCGGGGGCAGGACAACATCCTCTTCTTCCTTGTCTTCCGAAGGTAGGTCGAAGTCGGGGGTAACATAACCATCGTCTTCGTCTTGATCGCCCGGTGGCCCGATCATAGCATGAGTGTTGTCCTTCCCCCGGTCCACCTGCATCAGAGGATCTGAGCGTGCCGAGCAGGATCAGGAAGACGCCTCCACTTACACTACGTTCCCGCTCTTTGCGTTTCCGCTTCTTCTCTTTCTTCTTCTCCTTTGCGTCTAGCTTGTCGACAACGTCTGCGCTCCTCAGCCTCCCTTTTTCTCCCTCAGCAAAAATTCGACCGGCTTCCTTGACAGCCTCCATGCCACGCTTATAAAACTCGTCTGGATTGACCATCTCGTACACTTCGTGTGGGTTGCCTTCGTCGTCGAACACGAGCTTGTGGCTCAGGCGGCCGTACTTGGCGACCATCCGTTTCGTGCGCGAGAGCTTCAACTTGCGATTCGATAGATTCTCGATGTCAGGACCGGGGGCGCTAGCAGCAGGCAGGTCGAGATCATGGTCGGCGCGTTTGAGAGTGATAAAGTCCTCCTCTTCCTCTCCCATGTTTCCGTGGTCGACAAGCTTGGAGTAATGCTTGGACAATATATTCTGATTCTTTCGTTCAAACATTCGATCGTACTTTGTTCGCACCGTGTTCTGTAACAAATTCGGATTGAGCGTATAATCGAGGGCGTACAGCGAAACGAAGAGAGGAACAAACTTTGGCGAGTTTTGAACTTTCCGCCGGGGCCGTCGCGAGATCTTGCCTGGAAAGTTCTTCAACCTCGCTCTCGGTCTCAGCGCTCTTCGATGTCGCCGAGCCTTCCCCTCCAGTGCCATCTTCGGACGACGACGCACTTTCTTCGGAATCGATCTGTGTCTGAAGGGTAGCCAAGATTCTGGAAGCGTTCTTTTGCTTCTTCGCTTGTTCCCTGCTCAAAAATTTGATCTTAGGGGCACCCGGAAGCCCGAGCGATTGCGCAAACTTTTCGATAGGCAGTTCATCGAGCTTGAATATTGACTTGTCCTTGTGCAGGTGCACGGAGCGAACGTAGGATACGAATGCCTTGTTGACAGTACGCACCCATGTCAACCATGTCGGAAAGATGAAGAATGAATGAAAAACCAACACGTTGACCAAGATACTTAATTTCGGGGTCCTGAAATGCTAGGCTTTGAAGTTGGTTCTGGATGCTCTGCGTCTTGCTCGCGCGAATCCTGATGTTTTCGATCTCGACACCCTGGTTCCTGAGTGCTGTGAGCATCCCTCGCTCTTCGCTCGGAAGGAGCAGCAAGAGACCCTTTCCAACACTGTTGTATCGTGCCGTCCGACCGACGCGATGAATGTACGTCTCCGCATCTTCGGGCGCGTCTACCTGGACGACCCAATCCACTGACGGAAAGTCCAGCCCGCGCGCGGCGATGTCCGTCGCGAATAGCACTGCGTGCTGCGAAGATGTGAAACGGCCGTACACCGTCAACCGCGTCGCCTGTTTCTGTTTCCCGTGGAGATGAAGCAACGGGACCCCGGGTTGCATCTTGCGGAATGCCTCGAACACGAAACGGACCTGCTTCCCGCTCGAGAGGAAGACGAGTGTTTTCGAGTGGAGGTGTGTCTTGATGAAAGACCAGAGAACGTCCAGCTTTCGGTCCAGTGTACACATACTGTAGTACTGTGAAAGGCTTGCGGGCGTCGCGGTCGCGCTTCCAGCTTCCTGTACACCGACGTGAACGGGATCCTTGAGGCTGAGACGGGCCAGCTGTGCGACGGACTGCGTCTGCGTGGCCGAGAATAGCAATGTTTGGCGGGACTTCGGCAGGTGGGAGAGGAGTGCAGAAAGCGTCTTGGCGAAGCCCATGTCGAGGATGCGATCTGCCTCATCAAGAACTGAGGCCGAACAGCAGGCTTCAGCACCTGTCCACACGAAAACCCAGATCGCACCCACCAAGAATTTGCAGGTTGTCGGACTCGAAGCCAAATGTCTGATCCATGTGCTGCAACAGCCGACCAGGCGTCGCGACAAGAATGTTCATTCGGGAAAGGCGCTCCCGCTCGTCTTTAAGACTCTTCCCGCCGATAACGAGTCCCGCAGAAAACCCATGGTAGCAGCCTATGGAACGCAACACGTCGAATATTTGGACGGCCTTGTCCCCCTGCGTCACAACCTCCGTTCAGCTTCAGCTTCGGACACGCACCAGTTCTCGTGTGGGTGATATGATCAAGGCACCAAGTCCATCCTGGGGTCCCCACTTTCGGCGGTAGAGCATCTCCAGCGTAGGAATCAGGAATGCGAGGGTCTTCCCGCTCCCCGTCCGGGCGGCGCCTAATACATCCTTTCCCTTGAGCGAAATCGGTATGCTAGAGGCCTGTATGTCCGTCATGTCAACGAAAAAGCACTTTTTGAGACCTGAGCTTGCGTTAAGCAACGACGCCCCGGCAGTAACTGATAGTCTGCATACCACGCTTGGTGAGATGGGATAATGGGAGATCGGAAAACGCTTGAAGGTCTTCTGGAGGCTCCTGAAAAGGATCTTAGCGTCATCCGAATCTATGAAAGCTTGGTTTCATGTGCTCACAAATGCCATAGCAAGCCTGTCCAAAGCTTCCACCTGCTCTCTCTCATTGGTCTTTTTGGCCTTGGTTGGGTTAATATGTTTTCTTGCTTGTTTTTCCTTCCGTCGGGTCGGTGCATTGGATCGTCCCGCCTGCGAGCGCATTCCAAAGAAGGGCAAAGTAAGCTACAGAGTCCAAAGTCTTTGTTTACGAATTTGGACCTAGTGGTAGTACACTCCAAAGAAAATCCAGTACTGGGTGACAATGGTTCTTAGAAATCAGCCGAGTCAGATCTGGGGCAATCATCCCTCCAAATGCTAATCCATATTTTCCTTGGGGTGCTAGAACAGACAACCTTATTTAGTTGGGGGCTTGAGAGTTCAGCTCCGAAGATAGCATAGTGATCTCAGAGACCAGTCGCCATCGCATGTCAGTGCAGTTACGCTGACACAGCGTCCAAGTCAGAGCGGACATCCAAGTCAGTCACGCCTCACGAGTTGTTTTCCATCCGTGGCCGAAACGCGACGACAATTGTTGAATTCGTCGCGCCATCGCCCTTGACAGTCAGCCACCTCCCTAACCGATGCTCCTGGCCCAACCCAGCGATTAATAGTACTAACTCGACGCCCGTTAGCTTGACCGTCGCTGACCTTCCGTTAGGAACAAGGGAGATGTTCCCGGCTTTTGCAATGGAAGCGAAATCAGTCGGGACGGTCCACGACGCACTGTCCAAGAAACCCTTGGAAGCGGATAGGAGTTGCAGAGAGTTGACGATACCCGGCGCAGGAACGGTGCCAACGGCTGAGAAGGATCTAAGTTTCGAGTCGAGTTTCCATATTCGTATAACACCGTCCCATGAACCTGAAGGAGTGGATTGTCAAGCACACGAAGACACGAACAAAGAGTATGAACTATTTATACCAGATGCAAACGTGTCAGAATATTGCAGACAGGCAATTGACGTTATCCAGCGAGGTGTTTTAATGATACCTTCGGTGGACGATTCTACTTCATGCAGACCATGGGAAAGTGCCTGCGTGAATATCGGTTTCTTTTTTTGAATGTTCCAGAGACATATTGAACTGTGACGAGGTCATCAATCGTTTATTCCCGAGTAGGGACTCGAAGAAGACATACCCTGTGTCACCGCCACTAACAAAATTCGTTTCGTCGACCATAGTGACACACTCAATACTGCCTTCGACAAACTTTTTCCGCCCCGTCGCACCCTTGGCCTTCCTGCCTTCCACCTCTTCCTCACTTGCGTGCCCCTCGAAAGCACCACCCTCCAAAAGTTCGCGAAGCGCACTCTTCCCACCACCACGGAATACGAGCTGACTGTCCTCTGGAATTTTCCAATACCGTAGTGTTCGATCTCGAGCGCCTGCTGTTATGGCTGTCTCTCCACGGAGGGCATCTATTGAGACGATGGTGTCCTGGTGGCCGAATAAAGTTTCGACGTATCCCAGAACGGAGAGATCGAACAACTTGACTGTACGATCATAAGATCCGGTATACAGCTGCAGTGTACCTTTACGGAAAGCAAGGCTCTAAGAGCAGACGAGAAAATTAGGAACGATGCCAAATGAAAGAAAGTCACACACAGATATGATATCTTTATGCCCCCCAAAGCCTTTTACCCAAATATTTTTTTCGGCATCCCAAACGCCAACCTTTTTATCTCTCCCGGCACTCACAAGATATTGGCCGTTACTACTGACGGCCAAAGCCAACACCTCGTCTGTGTGACCGCCGATGTCGGAAGTATTTGCTCTTTCCTTTCCTTTTCCCTTGGAATCCAAACGCTGCTTATAGAACGTAGCCATCTTTTGGCCGGTTCGAAGGTCCCACTTAATGATGGCACCGTCTTTTGAAGCTGTAAAGAGGTATTTGGCATCCTCGGTAGCTACGGCTGACGTGACGGACAGTCTGTGACCACGACAGCGAAGTCGCGAGGTAGAGGCAAAATCGTACTAGACACGCGGTGGATACCGAGAGGAGGGGGTGGCGAAGTGGATGTGACTTACAGTGTCCGCAATGAACAGATGGACCTTTCCAGAATGCTCGAGCACATCTTGGCGGAGGCGTGCTGATATGAGCTCCTTGTCGACCTCGGCAGCGTCGAATTCGCCTTCGGCTGACGGAAGTCAAATGAATGATGGGCACTCTATGCGCAATGGCGGACCGACCGAGGTCATCTGTTACGTTCTGCAAGTAGAGCTTTGCAAGCCGGAGACGTTTCTCTGCGGGTGTCTCGTCGATGTCTTCGTCGCCGCTGGACTCGGGTTCGTCGTGTGCGCGGAGATCGACATCGTGATCAGTCCTGTCCGAGTCTAGTTCCTCATCCTCGCGGCGCTTCTTTGGCTTTGGCTTGGATTGTCGCAGTTGTTTGGGGGCGGACGTGCGTTTTCGTTTCTTGGATGCAAAGAACGCGTCGGGCATGCTCGAATGGATGCGTTGTGCGCGAAAAAGCCAGAGAGATGGTCGTCAGAATCACGTGATCGTGGTCCCTTCGGATGTGTCGGGTCGGGTGGCGCGTCTGGACATTGAAATTGACAGCGATGGCCCCCGGACGCTCTTTCCGCCAGCTCACCCTCCTCCCCACCCACAGGAGACCGATGAGCAGGCTCTCCGTTGCCGATCTCAACCCCGCCATCCGCAACGTCCAGTATGCCGTCCGTGGCGAGCTCGCCATCAGGGCTGAGCAGTACCGCGTCCAGCTCCAGCAGAACCCAAACGCCCATGGCCTCCCTTTCAACCAGGTCATCTCTTCCAACATCGGAAACCCCCAGCAGAAAGGCCTTGACCAGCCCCCGCTCACCTTCGTCAGACAGGTTTGTCTGTCCTCGACTAGACATACTTTCCCTCCTCACGTCCCCTCACAGACAGCCGCTCTGATGGAGTACAGGGACCTCAAGCACCTTGCTCCGAACGTTTTCCCAAGGGATGTCATCGCCCGTGCGGACGAGCTGTTCGCCGAAATAGGCTCTATCGGTGCATATTCCCATTCTCAGGGTGTCCCTCTCATCCGCAAACACGTCGCGGAGTTCATCCAAGGTCATTGTCCCTCTCTAGCTGTCCATTGTCCATCGCATTACGTTGACTGACCCCTCTTCTCCCTCGTAGCCCGGGACGGCCATCCAGCATCCCCCGATCACGTCTTCCTTACTGGTGGCGCATCTGCTGGTGTCTCCCTCCTTATCTCAATGCTGATATCTGAACCGGATACCTCGGGCATCCTGATCCCCATCCCTCAATACCCCCTATACACCGCGACCCTTGCCCAATTCTCCGGAGTACCGATCCCCTACTACCTCGATGAGGCAAATGAGTGGAGTACATCCGCTGGCGAGATCAGGTCTCTCCTAGAGAGGACCCGTCAAGAGGGCAAGATCAAGCCCAAGGCACTCGTGATTATCAACCCTGGTAATCCAACAGGCGCCCTTCTTGATAGGAAGACACAAGACGAGATCGTTGATCTTTGCGAACAGTACAACCTTGTCCTCCTTGCTGATGAGGTATACCAGACCAACCTCCATCGTCGAGACACACATCCTTTTACCTCGTTCAAAAAAGTCGTCGTCGAGTCTGGAAAGGACGTTGCACTCGTGTCCTTCCACTCAATCTCAAAGGGCGTCTTTGGTGAATGTGGTAGACGTGGCGGTTATTTCGAGTTGACCAACATCAGTGACGATGTCATCGCTACGGTATATAAGATGGTCAGCGTTGGTCTCTGCCCTCCCTTGCAGGGACAGATCGGCGTAGACTGCATGGTTCGTCCCCCAAAGGAGGGAGATGAAAGCTATCCGCTCTGGAAGAAGGAGACAGATGCAATCCACAAGGCCCTCGCCCAACGCACAGCCCAGATGGTTGCCGCTCTCAATGAGGTGGAAGGCGTTAGCTGCGTCGACTCTCCCGGTGCCTTGTACCTGTACCCCCAGATCCATCTGTCCAGCAACGCAGTCGAAGCGGCAAAAGCGGCAGGTAAAGAACCAGATGCATTCTACGCCCTCGCATTGCTCGATGCAACGGGGATCTGTGTCGTGCCCGGGTCTGGATTTGGACAGAGAGAGGGAGAGTACCACTACCGACTGACATGCCTTTGCCCCGGCGTGGAGGAGTACGTGGGCAAGCTAGTCAAGTTCCACAGGGATTTTACACAGAAGTACTCCAACGCATGATATCCTACGTTGGCTGGCCGGATGGGTGACGCTCTGGTGATAGATTGCTTTCACATGTCGTCGTACAGTTGCCTCTAGATCTAGAGACAGGTACTGTAAATTATGTATTGTACATATCATGGTAGTTCCGCTGCCACCACCGTCTTCTTTTGCTCGCCGCCAGGCTGTTGCCCGTCTGCTCACACCTTTGCGCCGCATCCGTCCTACAGTTCCATACTATAAACTTGCTGCCCATCGCATACCAACCTTGTGGACGTTATATCGCGGTCTTCAGAGACACGCCGAACGCGAGAACGTGAGCCCACGCAACACTCGCCCTCAGCGCACGCTAACCCGACCCCGTAGATAAAATGGCGAGTACGGACGCTCTTTGAGGCGAAGAGGCACACAATTCAAGCACACATCGCCAAGGCACAGCTAGAGCGGGCATACCAGGCATGTCACGTCTCAGTTTGCGTTCTACCATGGCATCGAACGACCCTCACTCATTCGTGCTGCCTGTGCACAGTGGTTGGATGTGTTCGTACGTGCAAAACAGGGAGATGAGCGTCTCCGTGCAGTCTTGGATAGATACGACCAAATGATTGGTAGCAAACGCGAGAGGAGGCAGTTTGGTCGGCTCGTCCGGGAAGCGCTGGTGCGTTTGCGTACATTGACGTTCCTCCCCTCCGTTCCTTTTGTCGTGTCAAAGGTGCGAAACTGACGGGCCTATTCCACAAACCCACAGGACGAACAGGCTAGGCTGCACACGCGTACCATCTTCAAGGGCTCGTTCATTCGCCCGACACTGTACAACAGACCCCTTCCGCGGTTGGTCCCGCAGCCGGTCGGCATCTCGTGTATGATCCACAAGCGGCGTCTGCGCAGGGAGCGGCAGCACGAGGAACTCGTACGATTAACGGAATGGGTCAGAGACGTCGAGATGGAGTGCGCATTCGAAAGACAGCTCCGTCGCGCGGGCGAGCGCGTCCAACCCGTGTTCAGTGATGACCTGGATGCATGGCGTATGTGTTCTCCCTTTGTCATTCGTCCCTGGTACGTGCTCATGCGAGAGTGGATGGTGCAGTGCGACCGCTGAGGGACAAGCTGCGGATCTTGCACCAGGCAACTAAGATGGAGTATGATCGACTATATTCGGAATACCCACCTCGACTCCTCTTGAGGGGCCTTGAGGCGCGCCGACGAAAAATTCGGTACAGAACCCGCCGTCACGCACGCGAACGTGCTGGAGAGGTGTTCCCGTCTACAGTTGAACGCATGCGTCAAGGCCCACCTGCACATATACTCGCCAAGATGACTGATGAGGAGCGGAGGGAGGACAAGATTGTGAGGACCCCGAGCGAATCAGGGTATACTGCCGCGGTAAAAATGAAGCAGGGTAGGAAGCTGGGGGATAAGGAGACGTGGAAGATGGAGGACGGGAACAAAGAAGACTGGGAAAGGTTTGAGAGACTAGAAGAGGACGTGAGGAAGGAGAATATGCGAAGACGGTCAGCGAAAGTGGATGGGGTAGTGGGATTGAATGGGAGCCAGGGTTGATGAGTGTGTGCCTTGTATCACAGCACGATCGCTCGAATTAATTTGCGTCAGTCGCTTGGAAATAATCTCGAGGCAACATAGATGGTCTCGATGAACAGATGCAAATCAGTATTTGTTACAACTAGAGCACTTTGGCTATGGAAAAACAAGAAACAAGAAACTAAATGTATGCGCTCATGGTCGACTTGTCACCCTTCGGTTCAGTACCTTGGCTTAATGGTACCCTAGATAGGATAAAGTATCCAGAGACCGCGCCTGTTGCTCGTACTGTTGCTAGCGAGCAAAACAGGCACCCGATCCTACAGCGAATTCTAGTCACCTATAAAGCTGTGACAGAATCCAGAGCTACTGACCCCTGAGGCGTCTTCTGCAGGACTGTTAATGGATAATGCGAGGTTTGAGTTCGGTGCAGGAGAAATACTTCATAGAGGTCAACAGGTAAACAAGGGCTGAATAGAGTGAGAAACGTCTCACATGTACAGGCCACGATCGGTCCCTGCAGCCTCAGTGAGCGTAAACAAATTGTTTCTTCCGGTCGCTGCCCCGTTCTCCACACGGTTACCGACGGCAGCTCCACTAGCCAAAGTTGTTGCGAAGCTTGCAGAGGTGGTGCGGTTCGAGAAGGTATAGTTGTTAGTGGTGCCACTCCTGGTGACGGTCCATATGAACTATAAAGGAATGGTTGTGGGTGGAATATCTCAGCACCGCCTCCCTGACTTGCCTGTTGTGGGGTCGCAGCCTCATTTACATTCACAGGGGTTAGGGCTTCCACGGCTTGATTGTTGCTGGAGACTGTAAGGTAGTAGCCAGTTTCGAGGTTGATGACTGCAAAAGTCCGCGTGGGAACCACGCCCTGAGTCTTGTTTCTAGACGAGACCGAGAGAATGAGATCAAATCTAAAAGGGAGATGAGGCGAGACTACGAACCTCAGGAGGAGATTTCTCAGTTCGGCCAGGACAGACGCTTGCCCCCGTGTCTCGACGTGGTTTGCTCCCCACGTGTTTGCATACGGCTCGAGTGACTGACCATTGACGTGTCCGATCTGAAGTGCGGTGACGCCAGTGCCAGTTCTACCATGGCCGTACCCGCAGTGTACAAGCGTTGACCTTTTTCCCCTGAAAAAGTCAATGGCTTGCCTTAACTGTGTAACGGTGGGAGCGGTAAAGTCTACGACTCTGAGATGCAGATACGTGATATTGGCGTTTCTCAAAAGAGTAAGCCCGGCGGCGCTGTACGAGAACTCGTTGAAGCTGATGATGGTGTCAATGTTCGGCGGGGTCCTCCTGAGGAAGTCGACCGCGCGCTGGTCAAGGTTCTGAGACGCATCGCCGTTAGTGTAGTTGGGGGCGGAAGAGCGGTAGAGGAGTTGTCCAGCGGGAACAAGTCTTGTGACCGGCTCCCATCGAAACCAGCCCGCGGCTGCGGCGTCTGCGCTCGACATGAGAAAGTGTGCGAGGGACGTGGATACGAACCATCTGCAGGACGGTGCCCTTTTTGAAGGGAGTAAGAGGACCCGATGAAGACAGAAGCGTAGTAGGGACGGGCTCAGTGTACTAATCAGTAAGAACAGGCGCAATCCCGCGTGGGAGTGACGGAGATGAAGAGAAGGAGGGTACTCCAGTTTGCGGAGCCCCAAGGCAACATGATTGGCAGCAGAACATGCACGTTCGACGTGCAATTGAACCATACAGAATTCTAACCAGCGCCCAAGTCACCCAAGCTTGCCAAGGACACATTCACTGGATTCCTGGACCCCAGTAATTTCCGAGGGGTAGGCAATGTGGATGTCACATCCAATGTTGCAGATTGTCTTTTATAATCGTGTTTCTTGTCTCAAGAAATCCGCCGTCGGTCGTGTTTCGTCGGCAAGTTTGGTGGCTTCCCTACCGTCCAAAGCGAGAGCTCCACTGCGACTGCGACTACGGTGTCGCACCTTTTCGTACTGTTGGTCACACGCACAGCAGCGCTGAAGCAGACGCAGGCGTAATGAAGGGGCTTCGACTAGCATATGACGCTTGGAGAACTGAACCCCCCATGACCCCAAGTCAGAAGTCATCTCTCGACCTGATCCAATCCCGTATTTCCATCTGATGGCGAGTTCACGCCAGTAGTAAAGGTTTGGTGAGTGCGAGCGGATGCATGTATAGGTGAAGGCGCCGTGAGACTATGGCAAAGGGGGGGGGACGGTTCATCGCCGCCGTCGAGATGGTGTGCCGGTGCCATCATCATCTCCTCCCCCTGTGACTAAATTTGAGATTCCAGACGTATCTATCATAGAACTTGGAGCGACACTCTCCCTCCACTCGTTCTCGCGGCAGCAGCGGAGACAAGTTCTTTTCCGTAACTGTGGTGACTTGTGACCCGACGAGTTGTCCAAGGTAATGTCCGCCCAACGGCGCCTTCCAGAACTCATATCACACGGAATAATATCCGCACATTTCCCGTTCGAGCGCTGCTCTCAAACATGTCTAAGATCGGACTGGCCCAAGGAGAAGTTTTCTAATTTACGCCGCCTTCCGATTGAAAGAGTCGCGTCTGAGAGACCGTCGAGGAGTTGTCAACCATGCCAAAAGGATGGTGATGAAGCATTCATTCCGTGTGAAGTCCCTCTGGGCCCGAGGCCTCTGTCTTGGCTTTCCGAGGACGGGCGTGCGTAGTCTTCTTCTCCTGCTCAACAGTGTGATTTGAGGGTAGTTAGCCAGTACTGTTGTTCGGAATCGCCCCGTCGCCAGACTGCTAACCCATTGGCGGGATCAGGATCTTTCAGTCGGCTTCGTCAGCGATTTTCGCGGGCGATGGCAGCCTTGCAATGAGTCGAGAGCATTCCAGATTGACAACTTGAGACACACGCAAACTATTAGGGCGACGGGGATGGCGATGACAGGAAGCCCGCCTTGACACTGCAGAATCCAAGCAGCGCTCCCAATGAACCTTGACTCGAGGGCGTTTCCGGACTCGGAGATGCTGAGCTCAGTACCGGTACTGAAGGTCGACAGGCTTGCGGCTTCTACCCGCGTAATAGAGGAGTGGTACGCATGTATCGGTTCTGTCGTCTCAAGATTGAAAAGAGTGTGCGTGTCTCCCTTTTGTCTGGGAGGCCGTGTCATAATAGCTTGCGCTTTGAGGGGACATTTATCCCACTTGATGTTTCATGTTCCGGTTCGGCGTATCTCTGAAATTACAGTGGCACTGGATGGTACTGGCACAACACTCGTATGTATCGCACATGTCTGTAACATAGACACGGGCACGAGACTGGTTTGAATTCAGTGCAATAGGAGATGCCGATCCGGGACTCGCCGGGCCGCGACTGAGAGTAGGTATTATGTAATAAGTAACATACCCAAGAATGGAAGTCATACTACCTCGACAGAAAATCGTTGCCTCAGGTCATGGCGTCCCTCATTGCCATCCTCGACCTCAAGGGGAAGCCATTGATACAGCGCGCATACAAGGACGATGTTCCACCGTCGCATATCGAGCGGTTCCTTCCACTCGTTCTCGAAATCGAAGAGGAAGGCCAACAAGTGACGCCGTGTTTCTCGAGCCAAGGCATCAACTACATGCACATTCGGCATTCTAATCTGTATCGTCAGTTGGACTTCAATACTACCGTCTTACGTGCTTCTGTGTTTTCACTGACGCGCTTGCGTCCCATCCACTCATGCAGTTCTCGCACTCTCGAAACGGAACTCCAACGCGGCCGAGATCATCATATTCCTGCATCGGCTGACGCAAGTCCTCGTAGAATACTTTAAAGAACTTGAAGAGGAGTCGATTCGAGACAACTTTGTGATCATCTACGAGCTCATGGACGAGATGATGGATTTCGGGTACCCACAGACGACGGAGAGCAAGATCTTGCAAGAGTGCGTGACTCGCCCCACCCCTCGTGTATATCGCGCTTCCTGTGCTTGATGCTGACGGACCGCCTCCCTCCTCCGATGAACAGATACATCACGCAAGAGTCACATAAGCTCGAGATCCAGGTGCGACCGCCGATGGCGGTGACGAATGCCGTCTCGTGGCGAACGGAGGGTATCCGGTACCGCAAAAACGAGGTATTCCTCGATGTCATCGAAAGCGTTAACCTTCTCGTGCATTTTCTTTTCTTCGGCCTTGTCGCCTCGCGCGCTCATTTTCTGCAAGGTGAACTCGAATGGAAATGTGGTACGATCTGAAATTCTGGGCGCAGTCAAAATGAAATGTTACCTCTCCGGCATGCCAGAGCTAAGATTGGGTCTCAACGATAAAGTCATGTTTGAGAGCACGGGTCGCAGTACGTGCTTCCACTCTATGCTTGTTTATGTCGCCTGGACCATCTGCTCCATCACAGCATCACGAGGCAAGGCCATCGAGATGGAAGATGTCAAATTCCACCAGTGTGTCCGCCTTTCCCGATTTGAGAATGATCGCACGATATCCTTCATACCGCCTGATGGCGAGTTCGAGCTCATGTCTTATCGACTGTCTACACCGGTAAAGCCTCTTATATGGGTCGAGGCGGCCGTGGAGAGCCACAAGGGGTCGAGAGTAGAGTATATCGTGAAATGCAAAGCACAGTTCAAGAGACGAAGTACGGCAAATAATGTGGAAATGTGGGTACCTGTTCCTGACGACGCAGACACTCCTAAATTCCGGGTGAGTGCCAAGATGGATCATAAATTCGAGCATTGACTTTTTTTCGTTTCTCTGTACGTCAGGCATCAACGGGGAGCGTACAGTATGCGCCAGACAAATCTGCATTTGTGTGGAAAATCAAGCAGCTCGGAGGCGGTCGGGAGTATCTCATGAGGGCTCACTTTGGTCTTCCCAGCGTCAAGAGCGGTGCGCCACTTCCGTCCCGTTTGTAAGCTGAAAAATTCATCGTGCACAGACAACGAGCCACCCACGCGACCGCCGCTCACGGTCAAGTTTGAGATCCCGTACTTTACGGTGTCCGGGATCCAAGTACGCTACCTGAAGATCGTCGAAAAGAGCGGGTATCAAGCGCTGCCTTGGGTGAGATATATCACACAGAATGGTGACGACTATAGGTACGCGATGGTGTCCAACTGTCATCATTGGGTCGTGTTTTTTTTTTCCTGATTTGTTTTGTTTTCCAGCCTTCGGACTGCGCAGGAGAAGGGTAGTACCCCCATTGTTCAGAGCATGTAGGCTCGGACAAGTAGCGGTCGTATTCTTTTTTTCTATGATGCTGGCGCTGCGGAGTGAAGAGAAGAGACGCGTAGACTGTAGTTGTACTGCTGTAAATCTGGTCCAAATCTCTGATCTGGGGGCTTGCACAGCTCGAGGGTTTGAAATAATACAAAGGATCATTACTCTCAAATGGAACCAGAGAGCAAAACACGTAGGCGAATCATCTCCATCCCCTCCTCTACTCAGTGACCCGAATAAAGCGTGTTCAAGATGGGGATAAATATCCACACGCCAAGTTTATTGTTCGGGTCCTTGGCAGAAAGGATAGCAGAGACCTGTCTCTGTGAATGATAATTGGTCTTGGAGACTACGATGCACAGTCAGAGCCACGAACCGACTCGTCGAGTCTCTTGAGATTGTTAGCAGGGTCAGGTTTTACAAGAGACAACGCCAGATCGGGGTTCGGCGTAGGAGAGATGCTTCGGGAAAGGGGTCAGCAAAGACCAGGTGAGATCGAGAACGCGTCTCACATGTACAAGCCACGATCACCTTCCGTGACTTCAGTGACCGTAAACGAATTGTTCGCGCCCTTGTTTGCAAGACCATTATTCACGGGATCACCCGCTTGGGCTCCGCTGGCCTTGGTGAGCACGAAACTCTTGGAGGTCACGCGGTTCGAGAGCGTATAATTGTCGGTGGACTTGTCCTTGACGATAGCCCAGCGGTACTGCAATTGGGTGTGAGCAAAAGGGGACACTGCCTCACATTCCCTTTGGCTTGCCTCTTGCCTCGTTCGGGGGCCACGCTCTACGGCCTCGGGAGAAAGCGCAACGACAGCTGTATTGTCAGCCGAGAATGTGAGGTAGTATCCGGTTGCGAAGTTGACGATGGCGAAATCCTTCTTGGGACCTACGTCTGGAACGCCCTGGATTTTGACTCTACATCGGATTCGGCCGAAAATGAACGAATGAAGACGAGAGGCAAGATTGACGCACTGGGAGAGGTCACCTCTCAGCTCGGCGAGGACAGATATTTGCTGCCGTTTCTCGACGTGGTTCCCTCTCGAGCCCCACCACGTGCTCGCATAAGGCTCCAAAGTGTGCCCGCTGACAGCCCAGATCTGAAGCGCGGTCACGCCTGTGCCAGTCCTGCCATGGCCGTATCCGCAATGCACGAGCGTCGCCTTCTTTCTGGCGTAAAACTCGATGGCCTCTTTGAGCTGGCCAAGGCTGGGGGGGGTGAAGTCCTCGACGCGGAGATGCAAATAGCAGATCCCGGCCTTCTTGAGTTTGGTGAGCTCGTCGGGTTTATACTCGTACTTGTTGAAGCTGACGACGCTGTCGATCCCTGTCGCGGCGAGAAAGTCGACCGAGGCCTGGGTGAGATTCTGGCTGGCGTCGTGATCGCCGGTCGGGAGCTTCTTGTAGCTGGGGGCGGAGGAGCGATAGAGTATATGGGAGTCGGGCACAAACTGTTTGACTTGGGCGAAACGAAGCCACCCGGCCTTGCGAGCGTCCGACTCGGACATGCGAAACGAAAGAGAGCGAGCGAGCGAGCTTGGAGGCTCCTTTGAAGCGCGAACATGGAGGAGCGGATACTTGTACAGCCACTATGGTCCTCCGTCGCGAGAGCAGAATCCGGGCGGTGTTCCGTACGGCCAAAGTCTCGACCTCCATGACGAGAATGGCACCGTCGCCTCGACCAGCTTCTCTGCGCCCACAAAACGGATGGGTTATCTCTCAGTCTCGCCCTCGTCTTCGCCCTCCATTCCGGCATGCCCAAAGTACACCCCACCGTCCTTGACGTCCCCACCCTCGGCCGTGCGGTCGTCCCCGGGGAGCTCTACGACCAACGCTCAGGCAAGTTTCTTGGCGTTCAGCTTTATCCTCAGAGCAAGGTCCAGGAGATCGAGACCGACATCAGAAACACCGATCTCACCGTCAGCCTCTCGACCACCCTCGAGGACAAGGCTACCGTGATTGACATCAACGCCAAGCTTTCTCTCGACATCCTCGGCGGCCTCATCAAGGTCTCCGGCTCGGCCTCCTACCTTAATGACAAAAAGTCCAACACTCACGAGTACGCATATGCCCTCGCTCTCAAGATGCGCCTCAAGGAGAAGCGTATCCTCTTCGCCGAAGACGACATGGGATATAACGTTCTTCCGGTTGCGCAAAAGGACTACATCACCTCCGAGCTCGCTACCCATTTCGTTTCGTCCGTCACCTATGGCGGCAACTACATCGTCAACCTCGTCGCCAAGCAGTCCAAGATGTCCAAGGAAGAAAAGATCGAGGGCAAGCTGCAGGCATCGTTTGACGCGTTGAAGGGCGCTATCAGTCTGGAGGGCGAAGTGGAAGCCAAGATCAAGGGAAAATTCAGTGACATGAACGACAAATTTGATCTCACCGTTTGTGCATGTCTTCGAATCTGCTGCAGTCTCTAAATCATCTAAACGTAGGTCCACGGCGATGTCGCCTTGGACAAGGTCCCGACCAACCCCCAGGACGTCCTCGACACTTTTCCCCAAGCTGCCTCCCTCATTAGCGATGGCGGAGGCGTCCCAATCGCGGCCACTCTTCAGCCCATCTCACCGACCTTGTACAAAGGAGGCCTCGTCTATGAGCTCCTATCAGACTTCGTGGACGACGTCCTGAAGGCATTCTCCATGCTCAACGACCTCACCAGTCGTTTCTCCGTTTTGCGGGACGACGCCGACGCCCTGGGGGACTACATTCCTGAGCTCACTCGAACAGCTCGTCTGGTCACTGACACATACACTAAGGAGCACAACGTTCTGCGCCACGAACTTGCCAGGTTTCTACAAGACTATCAGCGAGGAACCAAGCCGCCCGCTGGCACCGTTTTTTCGAGCAAAAAGCCCGCTGCCGGAGAAGATGCCGATGAACAGGAGGAAGAACCCGATGGTGCTAATGAACAAGAGGAGGAACCCGTGAAGGATTCTGATGTCACAGGTGATAAAGTGCTCAAAGCGGCTACGGAGCTGTACACTAAACATCTCGACCCGAATGCGAAGATCGACTCGGCTGTGTCTACGCAGTACCCCCCAAACCTTGCAGGGCTGGAGAAAGCACTCTTGCAGTTCCAGTACTTTGTCGAAGATGTTCAAAAAGTGCGCAAGTCTCTACCGACCCCCACCAAAGGATCTGAGCAGACTGAGGCCGGTCCAGAAAACACGCTATACTTCAGCAATATCGAGGACATCTGCAGGATTGCCCGGGTTCATTTCAAGATCCCGCTCTTTGTCATGATCCCCTTAACTGCCAGTGGGTTGAATCCTGACCTCGCCATCATTCGGTACATTGCGCTTCTTCGGAAATATGCTGGGTTTTTCAGCGACCCGGTCAACCCTCCTTATATGCTTTATGCGGAGAACCCGGATGATCTCGAGAGCAGACTTCCAAACGATAAGAAATTCTCAGGGCTTACAAAATCCGCTGTCTTCGTCGGCACTGTTAGCGATGACGGCGACTTGACCTGGGATTCGTCGCCGGCGGTCCCTTCTCCCCCAACTCCCACTCCCAGTGCAGACCTCACGTTGTCGTTGCAACACAAACCTAACCCTGACGCAATGTATGTGACCCCCCTAGCACTGCTCACTATGTTGCACTTATTCCTTGTTGGACGCGCGCACAGCGGTCATCTCGCGTTCAGTCTCGATCCGGTGGATGGCACGACGTCGTTCAGCATCCAAATTCGGGCGAGGCAAAGCGTCATTCGGTCCCCTAAGGCCGTCGCAGCACTTCGCCTGGAATATGCCCAGAACGAGTCCCAGTTCTTGGTGTTCCAGGTGGACCCCTTGTCCATTGTGATCGGAAGCGGCACCCAGATCGGGGTTGCGGAGAACATGTCCCCCAAGGCGCACAAACTGTTCATGGGGACCTTTGTCCAAGATACTGCGTCCAAACAATGGACCTTATACCTCAACGATGAGAAAATTGCCACCAAGCCATTCACCGACAGCGACCTCATCTCGGACGCGAAAAAGGCGAGTAATTGTCATGTTTCGTCTGCTCCGGAACTCACCGCCTGGCTATTTGCAGCTGCAAATTGGTTACGGGCAATCGGAGACATGGTGGACCGGTCAAGTGAGCTCCCCTTTACCTCTTGTGCGTGTACGCGTGAGCCTCATCACCGCCTCTGGTAGGTGCTCCAAGTCAAGGCGTTTACGCGTGCGGTCACCGCGGTACGTCCATCCTTCACTGCTCTGCTAGCCAAGACCTTGACTTTTTTTCCCCTCAGGCGGAGGTCAAGTCGCAGTACGATGATTGGGAGGACAGTCAGTAGATGAGATATGGTGTGCAAACGAGAAAAAGAATTGTGTGTGTATGACAATTTTTTGTTCTTCCCGTGCTGCCGTCGTGAGTAAATGTGTGGATACGCTTAGTCTTGCTGCGTGTGGAAAAAGAAAATGTTGCTTTGGTGGCTTAACGTTTGCTCGCATTCGCGGCGTCGCGGACATGGAGAGGCTCGCGAACGTTCGCGAGCCTGCCGCTCGAGGTGAGTAAAGCTCGACACGTTGCACTCACCACCACGGCCAAGTAGGTTTGGCGTACATACGAAGCGGACGCGCTGCGCGATGAGACGCCCTGGTTACGGCCCTGTTTCCAACACGTCTAGCTTCTTCCCGACGCCGGTTGGAAAGAAGGAGGGATTCCGTGCGCAGCCGGATACACGACTGATAACGTGGTCCATCCCTCAGAGCCCCTCGTAATTCCCTCGACCAATCCTACTAAGCTTGAGGCCAGTCGAACACCCTGACTCACCGAGTTCGAGTTCTTGGTCCATTTCCCCGACATGGCATTTCGTTATTCAGGCGACCCCAGCATGTGCTACAGCTCCAAACGGCGATCTGCTCGCAGTAAGAAAAGGTGTTCACGGTGAGCAGTGCTCAGGCTTCAATTACCCGAAGGGTAGTCTGCGCAAGTCGCGGTCGCGTGACCAGCCGCTATCGGCCTTCTCCAGCACATAGTAAAATGGCGCGAAAAGGAAGACAGCCTTCAACAACATATACAATGCGAGACAACACATGCTCAACCCTCCCCCAGCCAGCCGGAGCAGGGCCCGCCAGACAAGCGATCCTCCAACGCATGATATGTATGTACAGATGGCCATAAAACATCTTCGCTCAACTCACCGAATCCCCAATATCCCCCTCGAACCGCCCTCTTCCTTTTTGCTCACCGTCTTCTTCTTCCCCTTGGTGTCCCTCAAATCCCAAATCCGCCAAAACTTGAGGTTCTCGTCGCCAGCGCCCGTTACGAGGACCTCCCCATTGGGCGACAGTGCCGAAAAGAGCACACGTGAATCGTGCGCGTCACGGATCTCGAACAGCTTGGACGTCACTACCGGCGTGGGCGCTGCACCACGTGCGCCCGAGGCGGTACCGGAACCCGACCCGGACGAGGAGGAAGACGAGGAGGGGGGGTACCCCCACCCGATGATCCCGTTGCCCGGAAACCCATGCGTGCTCACCAGTTCCTTTCGATCCAAGCTCCAGTGCACGCCTGTCACTTGCGCGCCGGTATGATACGTATGCAACCTCGCACCCGTGTTCATGTTCCAGATGTGTATGCACGTGTCCGACGTTCCACCACCGCTTGCGAGCAGCGGTGACCAGGGCGAGAACGCGAGCGCCTTGACGGCCGCGGTGTGGTTGCGTTTCGTCCACTTGGGCGCGCCACGAGTATTGGAGGCGACATCTCCACCGCGACCGTCCCAGAGGTTGACGACATTGTCGTTGCCACCGCTTGCGAGGACCTCACCGCCAGGGCTCCAGCGCAACCCACAAACCTCACCGGTGTGCCCCTGGAGAGTGGCCACGACATGCCTTGGAACGCGGACGTCATGGTGGACGATGGAGCCATTGGAGTGGCCCGAGGTCAACACATGGTGAAACCAGCTTAGACTGGCAACCTGGCCGGCGCTGGCTGCATCCGAGCTGGGAGCCATGGTACGGAGTTTTTGGGAGGTGGCGGCATCCCAGAGCTCGATAGCGCCGGTGCCGAGCCCGATAGCAATGTACGCGCCGTCGCCGCTGAAATCAAGACTAGCGACGTAGGTATCGTCGGGAGCGTCACCGAGATGGGAGACGACGCCAGCGTCGGCGGCCCAGAGGTAGGTGCTCTCGCCGAGTGCGACGCCGACGACGTTGAGTGCGCTCCATGTGACGAGATTAAGGTAAAAGTCGTCGACCATGCCCGGGGCATCAAGCACGCGCTCGGGAGTGGTGGGGACGCGTCGAGACTTGGAGGAGGAGGTGCCGTTGGAGGAGGGGAGGGCGTCGCGGGCATAGAGGGGACGGGCGAGGGTGCGTTGGGCGGAAAGGAAAGTGGAGGAGGACGCAGGGGGGGGTTCGTGGTAGGCAAGGACACGTTTGTTGAGGGGGACTCCTGTAGCATTGGCGAGACGGGCGGTGTGGCCAGGAGATGCGTTGGATGCGCTGGCGGTGGCCACGTTTGCGCCCGAGGAAAGGGAGGAGGGAAGGGCGGCGTCTTCGCGGGCGGTGATGAAGCGATCTGGGTGAGTGGAGGAGTGGGAGAGCGTGCGTTCGCGGGTGGAGGGGGTCGAGCGGGAGCGTTTGAGTTCGGGGCGCGGGGGGCGGTAGTCGTGGGAGACGACATCGAGACGAGACTCGACGCCGCCCTTTCGGATGACGCCTGCATGGGAGGATGCGGGGTTTGGCTGGGCAGCGGAGGTGGTGCGCTTCACGGGCGACGGGGGGCGGGAACGGACAAGAAACGGATTGGAGACGTCGGCAGGATGGGCGCGTTTCTGCGGAGAGCCGAGCGAGACCGCGTTGAACTGGCTCACGATCGACGGCGTGAGGGGTGTCTTTGCATCGCTGCGTGAGCGGAACCGCGACGGCGTCTTGGGCTGGTTCATCGGCGTCGACGACAGCGCGCCTGGCCACTTTTGAACCAAGCACCTCGTGTCTGTCACGTGTGCAGTCACGTGCGGCCATCGCCCCAGGTCAGCCTCCCGCCCATTCATAAACACGGCGGGGAGGGGCGCACGCCAATGTCGCCACCACGCTCGTTGACCACACTCCTTTTGCTTGCGTCCCGCTCCCTCGCGATGCCCGTCGCCGACGACGACGACGACGACGACGGGTGTTGGCTCGACCCACGGCCTGCCGCGCCGACGACTGCCCCTGTCCATCTGTCCCCTCCGATCGTCTTCCCCCCACACACATACCTGCCCGCACCTCGTCCATCTCCGGTGCAGCGCCCGCATGCGACCTTGCCCGTGTCCCATCCGCCCGACACTACCTCTGCCGTGCTCGGCACCATGTCCGCCATCTTGGTCGCGCTCATCGGATTGGGGTTCCTCGCCCGCTACGTCATCCGCCGGCGCCGTGCTGACGAGGATCCATTCGAGGATCCTCCGAAACCCAGATTCACCGTGTTCCGATTCTGGCCGAGATCGGCTGCGGCCAAGCGGCTGTCGGATGAATCCTGGGTCTCGCCCACGCTGCCGGCCGACCCGGCAGACGAGGACGGATCGCCGGAACCCCGGCTGTCCGAATACCTCGAGCTGCGTCGCAGGCTTGTCCCCGTCACGACCCCGGTCTGCACCCCGACCGAGAGCGAGTTCGGTCTGGACGAGCCGATTCTCGTGCGGGTCCCCTCCCCCGTCTACATTTCCCCCTTCTCCTCCTCGCCCTCGCTCTCCTCCTCGCCCTCCCTCTCCCCGGCACCCTCCGCAGAACCACTTCCCAACCCGGCCCGCCTCTCCCGTCTTCTCTCCTCCACCTTCCGGGACACCCGCCTTGTCGACTCCCCCGCACGACCCACGACAGCCCACCTCATCCAGACCGCACGCTCCTACGCGGACGCCTACCGCACATCGAGCACAACCACCAACTCCCTCTACGTGCCGCCCACCTCTCGTCTCACCGGCACGCGCTCAAGGACCAACTTCTACCCCGGACCAGATGACGACACCCATGCCGCATGGGAGCGCGTCAGAGACACGTTTTCGACCGTGACCACCGCAGACACAATCTGCACCCTGCGCGCTGTGGCCGACCAGCCATCCACCTCCCCGTTTGCCGATCCCGATCCCGGCACCGTCGACCAGCACCTCGTCACCAGCTCATCCGACTTGGCCCAGCCACACGAACAAGCACGGACACCGGTAGGTACCTCGTTGGGCTTGAAACTGCGACTGTCCGATGCAAGCGAGCACGCGCACTACCGACTGCGCGAGAGGGAGCGCGAGCGTGAACGCAGACGGCAGCTTGAACGCGAACGACCAGACGGGGCAACGAGCGCAGAGACTGACCACCGGCCGCCGTCGTGGGAGGTGGGGAAAGAATTCAAGCTGAGGGACTCGGAGAGCGTGTTGCGCGAGATTGGCTGGTAGCACAACTAGTGACAAACAAAGCGCGTTGCTTGAGGCAAAGGGGACGCGACCTGAACGAGATCGTTGCGAGTGACCATGCCCGACGTCGCCTCCCTGCTCAGTGCTTCCCTTCAGCCGTCCTCGAGGAAACAAGCAGAGCAACAGCTCAACCAGCTCACCACCCAGGCTGGTTTTCTCCCTCATTTACTTGCCCTCATCCTCGACAGCGCCTCAGAGCGTGCCGTTCGTCTTGCGGGGGGCATCTACCTCAAAAATATCGCGAAACTCAGATGGGAAGAGGTCTGCCTTTTCCCCTGCCCTCCTCGCCTCGCTGATGCACTCAGGATGTCGCGCCCCTCCCCGAACAAGACAAGGCTGCCCTCCGCGCACAGCTCGTCCCCGCCATGATCACTCTCTCACATCCCGCCGACAAGACCGTCCGTGCACAGATTGCAGAGTCAGTCGCCCTTATTGCGGAGCTCGACTTCCCGACCAAGTGGCCCGATCTCGTCGACGTGTGTCCTCTTCATCTCGATTGCCCATATCTGACCCTCTCCCCAGCAACTCGTCCTCTCCCTCTCCCCAACAGAATACAACATCAACCTTGGTGTGCTCGAGACGGCCCATTCCATATTCCGTCACTGGCGTTCACAAGTCCGATCCGACGAGCTCTACACCGAGATCAATCTCGTCCTTGGTCGCTTCATCACCCCCTTTCTCAGCCTCTTTCGTCAGACGGCGACCATTCTCTTGGGCACTCCTCTACCCAACATTGATGTCGTCACCCAGGTACAGATCTTACTATCAGAAATCTTTTACGACTTTACGTGTCACGATTTGCCTCCCGCCATCGAGGACGCCCATGACGAGTTTTTCACGCCGCCAGCGGGATTTTTTCAGCGCTTTCTGACGTGGGATCCATCCGAGCTGCGTAAAGACGTCCGTGTCGTGTTTCCCGGATGGCACGGTCTGACTCCCTTGCAGCCTGATGACGTCACACCATCCCTTCCAGCGCATCTCAAGACTGTCATTTTCGAAATAATAGAGGTATGTGGTGTTGTGCCGCATGAGACGCGTCCTGAGACCGATCATCAGCTATACATCAAACTCTACCCAGATCAACTCGCCAAGTCGCCCGCCATCGAACAATTTGTCCAGACTGTCTGGCAACTCATCGGATCCAATAATCTCCCCAACGTTTCCGACGACAATGTGCGTTTTGTACCCATTCTTTCCTCCGCCCGGTTCCAATACGTGCACAGCTCGTCTCGCAGGCACTGCGGTTCATCTCGACCGCGATCCGTTCTGGTTACTACAAATCACTCTTTTCCTCTCGTGACGTCATCTCTTCGCTCGTTCAGGGCGGTGTAGTGCCTAACGTGACCCTTCGCACACATGAAATCGAACAGTTCGAAGACGATCCCCTCGAGTTCATCCGTCTCGATCTTGCCCTTCCGTCCGGTGGGGGTGTGGGTGGTGCCGGTGGAGCTGTAGGCGGCGTTGGCGGGGAGGCGAGCACACGGCGACAGGCGGCCGCCGATGTATTGCAGGCCCTGGTAGGGAGTGGCTATCGGACCGAGGCAACGGAGATTGTGGGCGCGTGGATACGGACGGGGCTAGAGGAGTACGAGAGGGACAAGGAAGCGAATTGGGGGGCAAAAGATTCGGCGGTGTACTTGTTGAGTGCAGTTGCGACCGAGGCGTCGACGGCACAGGTGGGTTATCTCCACGTTGCGTGAACGCGTGGCTGAAATGGGCGGTAGCATGGTGTGACATCGACCAATGCTCAAGTGGACGTGGTCAAGTTTTTCTCGGATCACGTATTCCAGGATTTGCAGGCTGAGCAAGGAACGGTCCATCCGATCCTCCAAGTCGATGCGATTCGGTTTCTGCTGACTTTTCGTAACCAGGTTGGTGTGACTTGTCTTTTTGCAGCACACATGATCGATAATTGATCGTGCTTTACGAAGCTGACAAAAGAGCAATTGCTCTCTGTGCTACCAGCTCTCATCAAGCACCTCACGTCAGACAATTCTGTCGCGTACACATATGCTGCCATTACCATCGATCGGATCTTGTATATCAAGAAGGGTACCCAATTGCTGTGCGTAGCTGTCGTCTTCTTCGGCATATATTCACGCTTCATTCACGATTTCGTAGGTTTGTGCAAGCAGACGTGCACGATTTCGCAGCCAAGCTGTTGGACGCCGTGCTTACCAAGATCGAGGGCGCGGGCACGCCGGTAAAGGTCGCTGAAAACGACCATCTCATGAAATGTATGCAGTGCCTCCATACTTTGCTTCGCTGCTCACGGGGCTATATGAACCAGGCGCGATGCGTGTGATCGTGACGGCACGCCAGACGCTGACGCCCGTGTATCAGCAAGTCCTCCAGCGCCTCGTCAGCATTCTCGGCACGATTTGCAAAAACCCGAGCAATCCTAATTTTGATCAGTACATTTTCGAGAGCATCTCGGCGCTGATGCGGTGCGTTCGAGGATAACACGTCAGCGGTGACGCTGATGTATCGACAGGTTCGTCGTACACGGCACCCCAACGACCCTTCCTACCTTCGAGCAAGCGCTATTTGGACCGTTCACAATCATCTTGCAACAAGATATTGATCGTACATGTCACTTTCTCTACTCCTCTTCGTCTTTACTGACAGCCGCCCAGAATACATTCCTTACGTGTTTCAAATCCTCGCTCAGATGCTCTCGTTGCACAGTTCCACCGTGCCGACCGAGTACCGTGGTTTATTACCCTTTCTACTCACTCCCGCATGCTGGCAACAAAAAGGGAGCATTCCCGGTCTAGTGAAATTGTTGCAGGCGTTTCTGGCGCGCGACGCACACGAAATGGTGAGAGCAGGCCAGGTGGAACGGGTGTTGGCGATCGTACAGCAGCGGTTGGTGCCGAGCAAGGCAAACGATGCATGGGGTTTCGAACTGTTGGCCGGCGTGGTGCAAAACGTGGATCCGTGCGTTATTCCCTTCTTCCTTTCTCCGTCTTGATCGCGGGGCTGATGCTAACGAACAGAACGCAACTCAAACCATACATGCGCCCGTTGATGATGACGTTGCTGACGAGAATGCAGACGAGCAAGACGGACAAATACGTGTATCATTTCACGTACTTTATATTGTTGACGATGGCGATCGACGTAGCGGGGATGGGCCCTGAGTATGTAATTTCGACAGTGGAGGACA
Source organism: Boletellus deceptivus (assembly GCA_038090195.1). Classification (NCBI taxonomy): domain Eukaryota; kingdom Fungi; phylum Basidiomycota; class Agaricomycetes; order Boletales; family Boletaceae; genus Boletellus; species Boletellus deceptivus. The sequence continues at coordinate 66,766 of JBBPMG010000021.1, forward strand.
TCCAACCACAGTGCGCGTTCCCGGCAAGGCTCTTTCATTGCGTGAGAGCGCGCTAACTGTCACCTCGTTGGGTAGATTATGGTCGCAGATTCTGACGGGGTTCGTGATACCACAGGTGCCAAAGTTGCCGCATAAGGATCGCAAGGTGGCCGCGGTCGGGTTGACGCGATTGTTGACGGAGAGCAGGGTGATGCTGTCTGAACCTACGTCTCGGACCTGGTGTGTCCTATCTCCTCCCCGCCTTTCGTCACAGCGGTTCGTTTGACTCGCTCGCTCATGCGTATGTAGGCCGGTGGTGTTTACGGCACTTGTGAAACTTTTTGGCGAACCGCAATACCTCGCCTCGAAAGAAGAGTCGTCTGCATCAGGTGGGCTAACGGAGATTGATTACGAGGAACAGACGGCGGGATATCAAGCTGCTTATTCGCGGCTGGCGGCGTCGGAGAGCACCCCCGAGGATCCGGTCACGTACGCTGGGGACGTGCGCGCGTTTCTAGGGCGGGCGTTGGGCCGGTTGGACAAGGGGGTGTTAGTGGGCTTGGTGAGTGGGGTCCAGGAGGACATGGTCCGTCAGTTTTTGGAAGGGTTGGTGAGGGAGGGGTATTTGGTCGTGTAGGCCTGCTATCAGTAGGGGTTCTGGCTCGGGCGTATGATTGTTGACGACTGGTGGTGATTTTGATTTGTCGCCCCGTTGTCACTGGGGAAGTGCGACTCTATCTTGTCGTCGGCATCTCGCCATGGTATGCTACTACTTACTACAAATACTCGACAGTTGTTCCAATGGTTTTCTCTTTGTCTTCTATTTCAAATCCTTCTGCTAAGATGACTTTTTTTTTGAGAATGCCCACACGCAGCAGCTATTCTACCGCTAGTGGTGTTTTGGCCGCGTCCGGACCGGTGCTTGCCTCCACCCCACCTGCGCGTCCAGTCCCGGCGCCACCTCTGATGAGTCGCCCAGGCGTTCTCCCTTCCTGACTTGCTAATGCTGGGGGCGAGGCGAACGCCGTTAGTGCGAAGTCCACGACCAGTACACATTTGGACACGGTCCGCGCGGCGGGCACTGCGTTCTAGTGAAATCGCCTTCACGTCCCACCATGCCGTGCCGTGCCGTGCCGTGCAGGGACGAGGATGCGGTGTGGATACAGAGTTCAAGTTTCCGACGAGATGTTCACCGTCTGGTTCAGTGTGGATGATCAACTCGTCGAATCGCTTCGTCGTCGTGTACTGCCAAGTCCCCAAGGGGTAACTGTCCATTCCAGAGGGCAGGGTTGTGGGATCGGTGAAACCAGACTCGGCCAGGGGTAACCGGACGAATGAAAGGAGAAAAAGGGGAGAGACGGACGCCGCTCATGAGCCCAAAAACTCCCGTCTTAACGCCGCTCCGTGCTGTGTGGGGAACTGAGGAGGGAAGAAGCGTCGCAGGGTCCAGCCGGTTCCTTCATTAATGGGCCCGAGCAATGTATCACGCGCGTAAATCTCCGAAGCGTTGGATGCATCGTCCGATCCTCTATGCGAAAGCGCCCATCAACATACATGCACCCACCTACATACGTCGACGGTAGCCACAATGTAGAGAGCATCCAAACCTAGTGTCCTACGTATGTCACGGTCTACACCGTCAGATCCGTGCTCTGCAAACAAGGACGACCGGGAACATGGACATGATGTACAAACCGATCCATCTGGGCACCTTGTCTGACCCCGGTCGCGTCGCCCGACCGTGTCGAACATGCACACCATAGATGGGGATAAAAGAAGAATCGGCTATGGAAACACAGCATGTCAGTTCTCAAGGGAGGGCAGGTCTCAACGGAGACAGACCTCGGGAGGCCCAAGTCATACCCGCGGCACCTGCATAACTGGGCATACACCATCGCCGGGAGGACTTGGTGTGAGTAATTGCGACTGTGATCGTGATCGGGTTCGGGGCTGAAATGCGGACGGAGACAGGGTAAGACATTGGGAGTGCGTCTCTGATGGTGGATTGATCCCAAATGCATGCACGGAACATGGCACAAGGTTCGGACAGGCATACTAGCCGTCGAGTCACAGCGTCAAACCGAGTCCAACGATCGCGAAGGAGAAGCACCTTGTCATTATCGATCAACTCGCGCAACAAGAGACGCGAGTTGAGGCTACAATCCAGAATCAATACAGAGATATCACGAGCAAAGACCAGGTTGCTCACACACCGAGGAACGAGTTCAGATAGACTAAAAAAGGATACGTCGAGGCTGCTGTTAAGTGATCAAAGAAAAAGAGCTTACAATGGCTCATGAGGATATACGGTACTAGGTACGCGCCATTTGATGGACATATTACAAACTAAAGTCCGTCAATACAGGTTAGCGCACAAGAACAAGGTGTTTACTAGTATCAGGAAGACGGTCACGTCGATGCTGAGGGAAACATGAGCTCATGTTCCACGGCGTGATGACTGCGTGGTACCTTGTCAACAGACCGATGTTGACGACCAGGATGATCAATCTTGTGATCAGTCCCCCTAAGCTAACGCAACTCATGGATGTTCTAATTCCCTTGGCAAAACAAGACTTACCGCCCTATGGCAGTTTTCGACTTGCAAAACAAATACACTTGAGAGCCCGCAATGAGGAGATCACAAGCTATCGAAGAGAAGTAGAACATTAGCGCGGTGAGCTAACCAGGCGTATCCAGATGGATGGCAACAATCCCATGAGTCAAAGTATGAACGAGGATGAGAAGCGACTTACATTGCTTCCCTGCGTGTCTTGCCACGCTGGGGCCACCACACTGCGTATGAAGTCCTGGTCAGCAATACCGAGGAAGCACGGCGCCCTGCTGACATACGTTTCTCCCACCAAAGCTTGATAGTTACGATCAGCATGGACGCGTGCTTGACATCGTGCGAAACATACCTCCGGCAAAACCTACACGAAATTTAATGACACATACTTGGATCAAAAAGAGTTGGCATCAGCTAACCTAATGCAATAAGCGCTAACACAACCTAGACGCATTGTCACCTAATTCCGCGGAGCGTGCGATCACGTGCCACTTACGATAGGAACGGTCAACCAATGGTTGTAAGAGCTCACTAAGCAAGAGAACAGGTGAGAGAAAGTTTGATGCATTGACGACGGACTCACGCTTCCAGATACGATGTGCATATGCACTAATGGAGAATGACGTCAAGAACATCTCACCGGTGAACGTCACTCACAGCTGCACGCCGAACGCGATCACCGACTGGCCAGCAATCAAGTCATCGCCCACTCGAAACAGAAAGAAAGCCCCGTACGGAAACCCCCATCGCCGCCTGCAATGTTGTCCTTGGAGGTTAAACACAGGCGGACTGGGCTGGGCATATACACACCTCAAACGCGCTGCAAGTATGTCAAGTTGCAAGGTGAACTCGTAGGCCATAAAAGAAATCTTACGATGAAACATTGCTCAACCTGGTGACATCCCCGGTCCAAACGATCGTGTATTGGTATATTGACGCGGATACGAGCGTGATCTGAGCTGTGCCCAGAATACTGGCAACGCGGTGAGGTTCAAATCCCGAGACCATTTCTCGACGATGATCGTGTACCTCAGAGATATAACCTAGCCGGGGGCGAGATCGGTTCGAGGACAGGAAAGAGAACGAAAGACGGACCAAGAACTTTGTGTGGCGACTGTCGTTGGGGAACGAACGGAAATAGTGCCACGTCTGTGCCAGGGTGAAGCCATACAACCTGTGGCGGGTGAGGTGCTGGGGGGAGCAAGCAAGGTGCGAGCGTACACGCAGGAGAAGAGGACACCTGGGCACGTCAGCGATGACACCTCGAGCGCGAGCGATCGACACACCCAGAAAGTGGGAGGCTATCACAGACACGATGCGAGAGCCGGACATCAGAGAGGGAGAGGAGGAGGGAGAGAGAGGGCACGAGGCGTTACATAAAACGGGGGGACGGTGAGCGCCGCGCCTCACGGGGTCGGTTCGGGCACGATGATGGAAGAGGCGAGAGATCACCGGAGATTCGTCTGCAGGGAAACACGCCGGCCCTCCGCGCCGCGTCACCCGAGCAGGATGCGCACACGGCCCGGCGTCAGCAGCTCGAAGTCGGCTGTCTGATAAGGTTTCTCGTGGGCGATGGAAGCTGCCCATCTCGACAAACAGTCCCTCTTTAACCCCACTGACACCACTTGCACACACCTTCGCTCTCGTGACCAGACGCAATGCCGTCCCATCTCGTCCGCAAGGGCCATCATCGCTGCCCAGGAGACGATGCCTCCCTTCGTGAGGCCCAGGCTCTTTCCATAGCCTAGCTACGAGATTGGCCGTGTGATCGATTCAGTATGGCGTACGTCATGACAATCCGCTCGATCAGTACCGAGAACTCGAGGCTCTTAATGAGTGCTTCTGACATAAGAGCGCCTTGTCCGCGGTAGCGAGGCGAGCATGCCAGCTGCTCCCCCAAACTCGAGCACGAAGACTCTTGCTTTGAGTTGCTCGATCCACTGCTGCTGTTGTTGGAAGGTTGCAAAAAGGCGCGCGAGTTTGAAACCCAGGGTGATGGGGACAGCTTGTTCAGGGTCGCTACAGGCAGCCGCATCGGTGTACCCATAACGTTTGGGGAGCACACCGAGGCCCTCGGTGATGCCCCGAAGCGACGCAGAGATGGTCTTCAACATCGACGCCAACTGGGGCCGAAAGACGGTTGCTGTGTCTGTCACGTCCTGCAGTGTGTAGGGGTCACGCCATGAGCCCACTCTCCGAGGTCGCGGCACTTCGCGTTGACCCCGCGAACGATCTGCTTCGCCAGAACCAAGATCGCATACTCGACTTTCTCAGTCTCTCGCTTGAGCTCCTCGAAGTCGATGTGATCGACGTTAGCGCAAAGCGAAATATCTCAACAGCGCCCAGATCTCCTTGCACGCGAGACAGCCTTCGAATCAAAGATAGATGATGGTGCGCGTTCGGTCTGAGCCGATGGAGGAAGCGTCTGGCATACTAGACAAAACGTTTCTGGAGCAGGACATGGTGCAAAACAGACCACCATATGTGCTTAATAGGCACCCGGTTTTGTGATACAATGCAGACTTAACCGCTTAGGCACCCAGTAGCATTACCAGACTGACCAGCTGGCCAGGACAGACGATTGCGTGCCGCATCACGCTTCAAGGTACTCTTCCACCCTGTAGAAATTCGGCTTCGTGATCACCAGGGGTGTATATTCCTGCGTGATGCATATTTACTTGACATGAGATAATAGCTCGCAACGTTATAGAGTTATATAGTCATGGTGCTGATAACGCTTCGTGCCAAAGTCGATCAGCGGTTATCACTAGAGACAGTTCGGGGTGGGCTGCTGCTTCCGCTTTCTTTCTCGCAGCTTCGTTGACCAGCGCGCTGTTCAGATATCCTAAAACGCCACATATGAGTCAAGTGGATGCGAATGTAAAACTGCGCTCACCGGATCAAGAGGATCCTCTTCACCGTCCTCGTCAAGTGGATCCCATGGAGGGGTTTCGGTGTACCATCTGACGCAGAGATATGACGACATTTCAGTAAACTAGCGTGTCCACAAAGATATACACAAGGAGGTGATGCTGACAACTCGTCGCCCGCTGGCTCGGGTTGGATCCCGTCCCGGAACATTCGTCTGATTCGTCCGATGGGTCGTTTCACAGCATAGAGAGGCGTAAATGCATATTTTCCCATTTCATCGTACCCTTTGCAAATGATGCCACTTGGAGTATCAACCCACCAAGCGAGAGGACCATTGCCGCCATCCACAGCGGCGTCAGGGGCACTTGATGCAGACACTTGGGATATAAGAGCGAGAGAGACCACGTTGCTCGTTGTGTCCAACGCTGAACCGATCGCATCAGCAGCGCCTACATATCAGTCAATCAAAATGAAGACCATACACTTGTCCGAGAGATACATGGAGTACCCAATGCACACGTGAATACTTGTGACAAGGACCTTCTTGACAAGCTTGTCAACTTGGTAGAGGGGCTCCAGTACCATGTTGGGTGGAATAGAAACTTGACGAGGCTTGTGCAGAATGAGAACGGCACCTCGCTTGCCGCGGCGATCAAATACCCACCGTCCCTTAATGGGTGCGTTGGCAATACCTGGGACGTCCCTGTGGCTGCTGTATGTAGCTGGCATGACCGCGTAATATATGGAGCTGTCACTCACGCAGCTTCGTCGTCCCAGTCCCTACGTTTAGCGCCACGCGAGGTAATGATGAGATCATCCTCAATTGGACCTTCCTGTGGGGGAAAGTCTTTTAGGCTGATCTTGACCCCGTGCTTATCCAGCTCCTCTTGGAACTTGGGATCATAGACGTTGCCTTCCACGCGCAATTCTCCTGTTTCCTTGTCCACTGAGCCATACGCTCCGACCTGCCAGTCAGGTTTAGGCGTAGGGAGTGACCGAGGCTACGACGACGAAACAGACCTGGACGGCGACGAGTGAGTCCCAGTTGACAAATTTGGAGGATGTCTGGCGGATAAGGTCGATGTACTTGCGATGCAAACAGGCGGTCATGGGCAAACGTGTTAGTCACGAAGACAAGCGCAGTCAGAGACCACAGCCATATCCACTGGGCGCCGTGGCCATGCTTGCTGTGCTATGTAGGGCTGGCTAGACCCACAATCGGCTCATTCCGAGCGCACCCATCTAGAGCCTAGACCCCTCAACCATAACAATGATGTGAGCCTTGAAAAGCCCCCAACGAATACGAACCGAATGGATATCTGACAGAACATTGGCAGGCGCAACCTGCAATTCTTACTAGCTGCAGATATGGCATTATGTTCTCACCTTCCTTTGGGTTATCTAACATATATCACACTAACTTTCCGTGTTTTAAATCGCTCTCGGTGTCCCTCGAGTCCTGCGTGCTGTGTGGTCCTATCGGACGGTGGGAGCGGGCAGGCTCTATTTGTGTTATGGAGTGCCTAATTAAACCGTTTCAGCGGCGGATTCACCTGCGATGTCAAGCCATCCTCGAGCTTCTGCTGCAACCCTATCGGTCCGCCTTTTTGCTGCGGGACGGGCACAATAGCATGCTCGGGCGGTGCGGAACATTACATACGACAAGGTCTAGGGCGTATGCACCAGTCCATGGTCCGTGTCAGAACAGACGCGTCGATTGGTGCAGCGATCTGCGGTGTTTTTTTATCGACACTTCGATTATCGTCCTCGAAGCAGCTCCGCAGAGCGCGGCATGTACATCGCACAGGACCGCCGCCTTTAACACCTCTTTCGCTCTTCCCTTTCCTCCTCCCTCTCCTTCCCTCATGTCCCGTACCATTCCACTGATTGCATCGCATTTTCTGGGCAAGTCGCCAGCTTTATTTCCAAATCTAGCCGCTGACATGCCCCAGGTGTCGTTCTCTGCTGCCTGTATGCTCGTACTTTGCTGGTCCTCAGAGCAAATCTCACTCGTCGCAGGCTGTTCGGCTTCACCTTGGCGCAGACGTGGTACTATTTCCGCTCGTTCCCCAATGACAGCCGCTACACAAAGTTCCTCGTTTGTGCTCTCTTCTCTTTCGTATTCCTTAAACTCATTCTGTCCTTCGCTAGGTCGCATTTCTAAGGTAGCCTAGCTTCATCGAGAAATATCTTTGGAAGCGAACTCATCACACTTCCAGTGCTCTCGGAACAGCTCAAACTGTGCTTGTATCCGCGTCAATATACCAATATACCATCGTTTGGGCTGGGGACATCGTCATGTCGGGCTATGTTACACCGTAAGGTTTTCGTAGCGTTTATGATTTGCGGATCCACATTGTCACCTGACGTGCTGACAGGTCCTTCGAGGTGCGTGTATGCGCCTTTTTCGACACGTTCGTGTTTCTGATCTGCGGTGCTCGTATCTGTAGGCCTCGATGGGTGTTTCTGTAAGCAACTCTCCCCAACTTCACTCTTGATTGTGATTTTTGGCATCGACCAGTCAGTGATCGCGTTTGGAGTGCAACTGTAAGTGAATCCGCTTCCTGGATCTCGCGGGAAGGTCTTGACGTCATTTTACATGAGCGCTTACGCATATCGCATATGGAGGCGTGAGTACCGCACATCAGACAATCGAACCTTCTCTCACTTGGCCCTTTAGTGAGTTTTTGCAACCGGTTGTTGACTGTTCCAATCGTAAGTGGCTACGATCATGCTCCACAGACCTGTAAATTCGTTGGCTGTAGATTGTATTGGCGTTCATTGCGTTAGGTCAGTTGCATACTGCGCATCCAAGTGGATTCAGCTGAGTTTCGTTTAGGCTTTGGTGGAGGTATGCCTTACCCTCGAGCGTGCATTCGTGCTTATGATAGCCCTCAAGCTATGTTAGCAGAGACGTACGTTATTGGCTTGCACCTTCTCGCCATTTCTCATCAGGGCCTCATGCGCAGTGTAATCACTCCGGAATGGGAGAGTACGCGCGGAACAAATGTCTGTCCTCCGTCGTCCATTTTTGTATATTGACTCATGCCATGGATCATTACTTTGCCTGCGCCTAAACCCGTTTGGTTAGCTCACCGCACTCATTTTCTATCTTTCTTCGATAGCTTGCGATCTCCTTATCGCGGGCTCGCAAGCATACCTGTTCCACAAGTCAAAGACCGGCATTGGGCGGTAAGTCTTGTCTTCTGGGAAGCTGAATAACACCAATAGCTGCATCAGGTTAGGGAGTCTGATCACGAGGTTAACCATTCTGGTTGTCAACGTTGGTTTGTTGACAAGGTACCCTTTGTGGTTGGCGCGTTGTGTAACCTAGAGCTTATGCATCCCTCCTTAGCATCGATGTCACTGTCTTCCTAGTACTGGTATGCCCCTCGTATTGGAACGGCGACTGGTGCTGACGGATAGAACATTACTTCAGTTTCTGGTTTGTCCATCGAACGGTGCGTTCCTAGTACCATACATTCTCATGAGTCATTGTACGTCCCCTTCTTTCTCTCGCTCTACGGAAGTCTCAACGCACTCCTCTTTCCTAGGTTACTTGAATTCGTTCCTGGGTGTGTGAGCAACAGGATCTCTATTTATCATACCCCTATACTGATTATGGCTCGTAGACTTAACTCCCGCCTACTGTTACGCGAGTTGGTCGATAACGATGAGGTCTGTATCTCTTGCATGAATCATGCTTGGGGCTCATCCAATCCCTCGGTGGTTAGTACGCCTGTCCAAATATCGCAGCCAGCTCCGTGGACGGATTCGGGATCAGACCACCATCAGAAACGCATTCTCAATGCCCATCCTGGTCCACACCCACATCTCTGCCTCAGTCCCCATCAGAGCCACAGCCGCATTCACATACACCGAGCCCGTCTGGCGTGGACGCGTACCCGATCACGCTGGTACCGCGAGTATGACCCTTGTCCCTGTCACTCGGTATGCCGAGATCGGGTTTCCCAAAAGAGAATGTACAAATATTTTTGTTTCGTGGTCGGATCATTCTCCTTCGTTTTCGGTGCGTATGTTCGATGGGCATACCTGAGTTCGTGCTAGCCGATTGAGAGTCCTGGCGCGGTCACGGAAATAATCGACCGTCAGTCCATGCAGCGCCTGTGCAGTGACCTGTCGATGCGGCAGACCGACACACGATGTGCTACTCGTCTCGAGGCGGCGTGACGTCGGGGGATTGATATTGATAGCAGATCTAGAAGGTTTCACGTTCCTGTGAACAGGGCCAAACTGGCTACTGTATACGGGCGTTTGATCGATGCATGGGTAACAGTGCGTGTACACGGCGGCTCTTGGGCGCGCTCAGTTGCATAGTGAAATCATTTGCGGCCAGATCCTATGCTCGGACAGGCGTCTCGTGTCGATCTGTGCAGGAGTCGCCAGGACTACGCGTTGGTGCGTGGGGCTCTAGCTACCGCGAGGCGTGGCAATGAATGCAGGCGGGCACTGGGGATGCGGCTTGAAGCTTGAACAATGCCTACGATGGTAGGAACATATAGCTTGTCTTTGCTCGTGCGTCCCAGAGCTTCGTTCGTTGATCCCTTTACACTCGACTTGGAATTTACTCGGCGCAATCGTCGTATACTTGTTCTTGTACAGAGCTGCTAGTCTCTCGTTCTAAGATGTTGATATGGTACATCCTCCCTAGTTCCATTCACTGTTTACCAGCGCTGAACGATGTTTAACCAAAGATGTACACTGATCCAAATCGCAAGCCGTGGATGTCAAGTAGTTTGGCACCACCCGGCTATGCCAACAGAAATGGGGCAGCTGAGGCGCACAAGTGATTGGCTGGTAGCGTTATCGAGGAGATAGGATCGCGTCGCTCTAAACAAGAGTGGCACACAGCAGCATAGAGACGGTGAGGCGTACGAGAGGGGAACCTTGACTTGCTCAAGACCTAAAGATTTGATATCTTTACATTATTTGATATCGCCCGTGCAACATGATTTACCTCTCACGGTAGGTCGACGTACAAAGTCAATGCAAAGGGGACGGAGGTGGGCATCCTTGCCCCACACTGCAAGTTGTGATGACAAGACGGATTTGCAGCTGCTGCTGGATCGAAGATCAGCTATTATTATTCAACCGTTAGCAACCTCGAGCCAATCTTCGTCATCAATATCAGCGAAGCTTCTTTGAACCTACAAGAACAGTCGGTCAATCGATCGATCAGACCATTAACACTCGGCTAATTATCTTACCCAGTGGGATAGAATACCCGCAATCACGTCTGGCCAAGGTTCTTGCGGTACACGCGCTCCATTTAGAGAAACGACCACGGGACACGTGAAGGTGGTAGAGATCTTGTACGAGGCTCCTTGACCATCTTTATCAAAGGAGAGAATGATAAATTTCCAGTCACGGCCATTAGTCAGGGCCCCACGGATCGTATCTTGACTTGTCAAAGTACAGTTCAGGCACGGGTATATTCAGCGAAATGTTCTGCTTCACTGAAGTTGTTTGCCACTTGCGTATAACCCACGTAATGCCTGGGGAATATACTTGGGCAAGAATTTATCCTTGGCTTCCGTGACAAAGAAGCCACCTTGGAGCAAACGTGCTGTTGCGACGCGTGGATCGTCGTGATATGCATCTGTAAGCTGGATAAGCCTTCAAAACCATAAATAATCACAAAATCCTACCCGCATCATGGTCTTTCGCTACAACTGCTATGTAGTCTGCGATGCCAGACATGGTAACCAGTTTTGTTGGATTTATAGCGGTGAAAGGTATAGCATGCTCAATATTAAGAACCATGTGGGAACCCCGTGGAATCATCTCGGATGCGCGAAAAAAAAAAGGCATCAATCCATACGCGAGCACTTGTTTCGTTCTAATAGCCGCGGTGGAGCACTGCGAGTCAGTACGAAGGGCCGATGAGCGATTGACCATACCGTTGTTGTGACCAATTCTTCCAGCTTAGCCAGGTGGCTATGGAGATTCGAAGATGACCAAATCTCGTCTTTCCCAACGAGCTTGCTCCTTTCAACAAGGCCTTCTATACCGCGCTTGAGTCTGAGCCCAGATAGGAGCTTGATGTTGAACCGAGTGAGGGTTTCCTCGGTTGCGCTCGAGAAGCTGAGTGTCTGTGGAGAATAAGACCTTGTGCGGACATGCAAGATGGCAACTCCCATACTTGAGGGCCTTCCCGCCTAGCTTCCATGCTGGTGATCATATTATCCAGCTGTTGCAGGAAATCTTCTAGTTGCTCAGCGGTATCCGCCTGATCTTCTTCGGTGATGACTACTGTTTCCCTAAGCTTCTTCAATGAATCACACGCCAGCTCCAGTTCAATGCTGCTAAGTCCGGAACTATTACGTTCCTTCGATTCTGGCATTGGGATTGGGCTGGGTTGCTGGTTGCCAGAAAGCTAGATTGGGGCTCGGCCTGGGCATTGTCTGGCGCACAGCCTCAGGGCGGCGCTTGAATGCCCTGATTACGTTGTGTTGCCCAGATACAGGTCCAGGCGATCGCTGCAGAAACGAGTTTATAACCCAAATCTGACATATAGCCAGCCTACTGCTGACTAGTATCCAGAGTGACATCGATTCAGAGTTCATGGGAGGTTGGATACTCTGTGTGCTGATGTCCGAATCAAAGACCCTTTCGTCTATCTCGCTGACACCCTTGTGATCTAGAAACCGTAATTCCAATTTATTCACACACCCAATCTAGTTACAGTGGTGATAGCCATTATAATATTAACAGCGTGATGGCGACGGTGTGCAAGTAAATCATCTTTACATAAAGTGGGACAAGATGAGAGGGAGAGGCAAGTGAGGATGGTCGAGTGAGGACGACAGCAAGTGTGGTCGGTGCCATAGTGATGGTCTGTTGGAGCTTCGCCTGCTGAAAGGCGCGAAAGTCGAAGCGCTCGATTATGCTGATGGCGCTATCCATAACAACGAAAGATTCACTGCAGAAACGGGTTTTTAGCCGGAAACCAACTGGATGTAGAGGATAGGCTGATAATCTGGGTTTATGTATCTGGGGCCCACGGGCATGGGCCTACTCTGGTGTGCGTTATTAAGGGTTTCTTGCGGGCAGTCGTTGGACCCTCCCCTGCGCTTGTCGATAGTCAAACCTTGATCAGGTAGCGGCATCGGTCATTTCGAGGATAACACCGTATTAAACCAAAATTTCGGGACCAATTCTAAGTGAGATAGCATCGACGGACGGGTGCGCTTCCCGATGAAGTTGTGAATTCCCAACATAATCCGAAACGGGGCCGCCAACCGAACACGATGACGCGTCCCCAGTAAAACGGGTAGTCCAAGGTGCTGTCAGGCACGCAAGCCAAGCTGGAAGCCCTATAACTCGTAGGCTCGCTGCCTGGGCTGGCGTGGCCGCACCGCGCGACATTTTGTTGAGCTATGGGCTCAGCTGTCGACTAACGTGTGGAGGTCCTGTTACGGCCCGTGAAAAGGAATCGCCCGGGCAGGCTCTAGTTAAAGTCCAGGTGGACCAGCAGGATCGTGCCTGGTGTTGCGGGCGGCCCGCAGTGGATGCACTCTCCGCGTGGTGCGTCAAGTTCTGAAACTTATCTGCGTCACGACCACCCAGCAAACACCAACTTGAGTTAGTAAGAACACGCAGTGTCGGTCTACACCACCTGAGTTCAAGACTCAGCCGGTGGTGCTGTTACATCGACAGGTTAGGCGAGGGTGTTGCCAGCGGCGACTAGGTTACCGCGGAAAAGCAGCCTTGAGAGGAGGACACGTGCGTCTTCACAGTGAAGACATGTATAAATTTAACCTCCAAAATAATGTGATTAGTTTGCTTTATTCTATTTATATTCATGAAACTCTAAATAATTATTTGGAACGCTTAAGATAGGTACGTGGTGACCGGAAGGGCTTATTATTCCGACAACCATCGTACCCAAGATATGTTTCAGAGTGCCAGCAGCATATGTAGCATGGCCGCTTCGGACATGTCTCTAGATCCAAGCTGCGCACCCCCCATTCCAACTTCCAGCTAAGCCCGTTCGTCGCTGGGCATCCTTCCTACTGTGTACTGAAGCATGCCCGACTTTCCGAAGCCGGGGTCATCTCTATCCAAGGGTGATGCACAACTTGAGGTGCCAGCTCAGATGGCACGGCATGCGTTCTCTGCGAATTTCACGGATGTGTTGAACCTAGAGGTGTTGATCAAGGACTTTGTCAGGGGGTACGTCCACTTCATTCCTTGTCGCCATATCCGGGAAACTCGTCCTCGTATCCAATAGTGATGACTCCGATGAGGATAGCGACCGGACGCGTAAGCTAGGTGTTATGTTCAGGAACTTACGCGTCATGGGATTGGGCGGTGGTGCAGCTGTTCAGCATAATCTAGCGTCGCTATTACACCCTCGGATGGTGATGAGACACATTAACACTTTGCGCCATCCCCCACTTCGTGATATTATCTCTGGCTTCGACGGTGTTGTCCTTCCGGGAGAGATGCTCCGTGCGTACATTCACCACTTACTCCTTCATCTCAGCTTACGCACAAAACTCTCCTTGGGATAAGTCGTATTGGGTCGCCCCGGTTCTGGGTGCAGTACCTTTTTGAAAACGCTCGCTAATCACGGTGGAGACTATCGTACCATTCTCGGTGATGTTTTTTATGACTCGCTCACATCAGTCGAGATCGAAAAACGGTACCGCGGCGATGTTATATACTGCCCCGAGGACGACAATCATTTCCCCACCCTCACTGTCAGGGAAACGCTCGAGTTCGCCTCTGCGATGAGAACCCAGAGCCGCCGAGGGGACCACCGGTCACGAATGACCCGTGCGGCACATACAGCAGAACTACTCATGCACATCTTTGGGCTTGAACATGCCAGGAACACTGTTGTGGGCGATGCCGCTATCAGCGGCGTTTCTGGTGGTGAGAAGAGGAGAGTGTCGCTTGCAGAGGTTATGTCTGCACGGGGCAAGCTCGTATGTTGGGATGGGTATGTACTGGTTTATTTCCACGCGAGGAAGTCTTATCTTCAATATGTCCAGTCCAACTAGAGGTTTGGATTCGTCCACAGCGCTCGAGTTCATTCGAGCGCTTCGTACCGTGACAGACAGCGCCGAGGTAACGACTGTGGTTTCGATCTACCAAGCTGGACAGCAGCTGTTTGACGTGTTCAACAAAGTGTGCCTGATCTACGAGGGAAGGATGGCGTACTTTGGGCCAGCGAAAGAAGCGAGGCAGTATTTCATGGACATGGGATATGAGCCACAGAACAGGCAAACGACCCCTGACTTTCTAGTGGCCTGTGCGTCTTAGGGATCTTTTTTTTGGTGATTGATGTGCTGATGATTCTTGTACAGCGACAGATCCTAATGCCAGGACGATCCGTCGTGGAATGGAGGGTGTCGTGCCTCGCACGGCAGACGAGATGGCGTCCTTTTTCACAGCATCTAGTCTCGGGCAGCTAAATCGGACATCGATCGAGTCTTACCATAACCTGTATGTCAATAAGCCTGAGCTGAAGACTGCCTATGAGAAAAGCGCTGCAAGGGAGCATGCGACGCATGCACCGAACAGCCAGTCATACATGCTTTCAGTATCAATGCAAGTCCGGGCTGTAATGCGTCGGCGATGGCAAATTTTGAATGGTGACCGAGCCACGCTGGCCGTCCAAGTAGGGTGTGTGTTCAATTACTTTGCTCGCTAGACACAAATCAGTGACAAATGGCTGTAGAACGCAGGTCTTCCAAGCTATTCTCATGGGGACTGTATTCCTTAAAACTGGCGATAGCACATCTGCATATTTTTCGCTGGGCAGTGTTCTTTTCTTGTACGAGTCTCCCATCATGAACTAGTGCAAGTGCATTGAACTTTGTGCCTGACAGCTCTCTGTTTTGCGGTGGATTCGCGACCATGGCTGAGATCCCTGCCCTCTTTTCTCAACGTCTAATTGTCCGCAGGCACCAGAAAGCCGCACTATACTACCCATTCATTGACAGTCTTGCTCACACTATTATCGACATTCCAATCACTTTGGTTTCCCTCGGTGCCATGTCAGTAATTCTTTACTTTTTGGCTGGTTTACAAAGGACCGCGCAACAATTCTTGTGGGTTATGCATTCATCACCTTACCCTGGCTTATGGCCCATATAGCACATATTATGTGTTCGCCTTGATGGTGACATTTGTTATGAAGGCCTGCTTTAGGGCCGTTGCAGCCTTTTCTACGAGCGATGCGAGCGCCGTGGCGATAGCTGGAGTGATTGTGATGCCTCTGGTCCTATACACTGGCTATGCTATTCCACCTGGTAACATCAACGTAGTGCTCAGATGGATTACCTACGCAAATGTGCGTATGCGAATATGTCCTTTGTTCTTTTCTTGCGACGTGCTCATCATTTTCACAGCCCCTCCGCTATGCGTTTGAGTCCATGATGGTTAGCGAATTCCATACCATTGATGGAATATGTACTACGCTTGTGCCATCGGGTCCAGGATATGAAAATGCTACGCTTGTGCACCAGGTATGTACTACCATCGGATCACAGCCCGGTAAGGCAACTGTGTCTGGGGACGCATACACGTACCTATCTTTTGGGTATTCCTATTCAAATCTTTGGAGGGTGCGTGATCGATTGCTACAAACTGTTGCATTATATTTTATTGCCATACAGAACTTGGGGATCTTGGGAATATTCGCTTTCTGCTTTCTGGCGATCCTACTCTTCTTCACTCAATACAATAGGCGAACCGCTTGGGATACGACAGTGACACTTTACAAGGCAGGGGGTAGCTGCATACCAATCCACCGAGTTGTGGACGAAGAAAAAGTAGTACTGGGCGATGATGTTCCGAAGGAACGCAACGAAGCGGTCGCTACTGACAATAATGGTCTCAAATCGGGAAATCTGGGGCATTCCGATATCTTTTCATGGAAAGACATCGAATTTGAGGTTCCTGTGTCTAGAGGAGAGATGCGTAAGCTACTAGACGGTGTCTCCGGCTATGTCGCTCCTGGAAAATTGACGGTATTGATGGGAGAGTCGGGTGCAGGCAAGGTATGAAATCAAGCACCTCCCTTGAATAACAAAGTCAGCACTGATAATTACATGACTGTATAGACGACGCTATTGAATGTACTTGCCCAACGCATCTCGGTTGGGGTTGTCCGAGGCAGCCGTTTGGTGAATGGACATGCGCTACTAGCAGATTTCCAGGCGCAGACGGCGTACGTTCAACAGATGGATACCCACATTCCAGAGTCAACCGTTCGCGAGGCCCTTTTGTTTTCAGCCAGCCTTCGACAGCCCCCATCTGTTCCGATGGCTGAGAAGGAAGCCTAGTATGTACTCACGAAGATCCAATCGCTGCTGCTTTGACAGGTTATCGGATTTGACTAGCATTGACAAGTGTTTAAAAATGTGTGGCTTGGAAGCCCATGCGGATGCCATCGTCGGCTCACTCAGCGCCGAGCACAGAAAACGCACTACTATCGCCGTTGAGCTTGCGGCCAAGGTAGGATCCTCCTCGACCTATACCGTAACTGCGACTGACTGACGAGAAAACGAATTAGCCCAAGTTACTGTTGTTCCTAGACGAACCCACCACTGGCCTTGACTCCCAGTCTGCCTGGGCTATCGTGAAGTTCCTTCGTGAACTCGCTGACAGCGGGCAAGCCATTCTTTGCACGTGGGTTCACTCTATGAGCATTGCGATGGGGCCCTCCATGACAAATGGATGTGCATAGAATCCATCAGCCCTCGGGCGAACTTTTCCAGGTCTTTGATCGGTTGCTATTACTTCGCAAGGGTGGTCAAATAGTATACTTTGGTGATATCGGGGAAAGGTCGATGACGATCATTAGATACTTCGAACGGAATGGAGCACCTTGTTGTGCTGAAGACGCGAATCCGTGAGTGGTCCCATTCGCGACAGTAGATGGATACCTCAATGTACTTGTCTGGACATCACAGGGCGGAGTACGTGTTGGACGTCATCGGAGCTGGCGCGACCTCAGTATGTACCACTGACTGGAACCAGATCTGGAAGGAATCCCCCGAAGCAATGAATCTGGAAATGGATATAAAGCGCATTCACGAAGAGGGGCGATCTCGGCCTGCGACGAGCATCGAAACGCACTCTGAGTTTGCAGGTACCTGGATAAAGCAACTTGTTGCACTCACCGAACGTGGGTCTATATGTTGCTGGCGAAATCCGATGTACATCTATTCGAAACTGGCCGTATCCATTATTTCCGGCATGGTCATTGGATTCACATTCTTCGACGCGAAGAACTCTCTGCAGGGTTGTCAGAACAAACTCTTCGTACGTGCTTGTTTCCGTGATATGCTGAACACGAAGAATCGATCAATGTCCTTTTCGTTAAGTCGGTGTATATGGCAACGGTGTTCACTGTCACTATGGCGCAGCAGATGCAAGGCAAGTGCATCGCCAGCCGAACAGTCTTTGAGGTCCGGGAGCGTCCTTCGAAGATGTACACCTGGTCGGCATTTCTCATATCTCAGATCCTGACTGAGCTCCCGTGGAACATTCTCGGGTCAACTTTACTCTTTATCTGCTGGTATTGGCCCTCTGGCTTTGATTCTTCGCGTGCAGGCTTCTCGTACTTGCTCTTCGGCATCGCACTCCCATTGTACACTACCACCTTTGGACTGCTCCTTGCCGCCATTTCTCCCGCCCCGGTCGTTGGAACTACGTTGCTCAGTGCCTTGTTCTCGTTCACCGCCATTTTGTACGTGCTGTGCTCCCCTAGAGGCATATTTGGGTAATCTGATTGGTGGGACGTGGTTACCTGTAGCAATGGCGTGTTACAGCGATACTCTGAACTGGGCTGGTGGAAATGGATGTATTGGGTATCCCCATACACATATGTTATTGGCGGTCTATTGGGACAAGGTGAGCACTTCAAGAGATTGAACCCCTGTCCTCCGCCGACGGCATGCTGACCACCTCGTCCCAGCCCTTGGCCACCAGTTGATCACTTGTACTCCTGCCGAGTTCGTCACGATCGAACCACCTTCGGGGATGACCTGCGGTGCCTATA
Organism: Boletellus deceptivus; assembly: GCA_038090195.1. Taxonomy (NCBI): domain Eukaryota; kingdom Fungi; phylum Basidiomycota; class Agaricomycetes; order Boletales; family Boletaceae; genus Boletellus; species Boletellus deceptivus. Next base: position 85,221 of record JBBPMG010000021.1, read on the forward strand.
TGAATCCCTACATCTCCCTCTCTGGCGGTTATCTCATGAACCCTAACGCAACAGCCGAGTGCGCCTTTTGCCCGCATCGGACGACGGACGAGTTTATGGAACTAAACTTTAATATATCGTACGGACAACACTGGAGAGACTTTGGTGTCGTCATCGGGTTCGCTGGGGTCAACGTACGTCTTCCTGCTCTTCAGGACGAAACATGAACTTTGACGATACTGACGCTGGCGTGATGACAGATCTTGCTCATGTTTGCGGGCTTCTACTTTTTCCGGATACGCAAGAGCACGGGCAGTTCGTTTATAGGCCGATTGAGGACGCGTCGCCGTGAGGCTGGAAAAACGACGTGATTGTTGTATCACAATGCTCGGATTGATCTTCAAGCTCCAAGCTCCAAGGTGGCTTTGAGATGCATTGCACTTCCATACACATAGATAGTCTATCTGAATCGGACAATCACGTGCTAATATTAGTTTGGTAGCATCCCCGTGTGTACGGCTTCGTTACACGTCGAACGAATCACTCGCATTCACTGACCGACATGTAAGACCATGATCCTAGGGTAGATAAAGTGGGACAAGGCGGACACTACGGTCGACCTTCGGCAGCGTTCTAATGTAAGCGGCTAGACCGTCGCGCTTAACCTTCGCAGATAGCAAAAGGCGGAAATACTGAATGAGTACCACTCAGTATCGCAGACGGTATATGTACTAGTTATGGGACCTAGGTGAGCCAGCATGCCTGCACCCAATCACCCCATTGAACCCGGCAAACTGCATCTCGGCCACGAGATGAAGTGCCCCGTGCGTCGTCAAGTAATATGACAGTTAGCGCTTCCCACATTTTAGCTATCGTTATTGCTGATAGGTCCACGCCACGGGTTCTATCTCCCTTCCTCATTCGCCCTCTTCCAGCGCTAATTGCATCGTGCACACAATCTTGGTGCAGTCTTCGTCTAGCAATTGTTTCTATACCATGAAGTAAAGGATGTATATTAGAATGATAATCAACAGCGCTCGACAAGATCATCATGATCCATGGCAGGTATCAAACCAAATGAGGATCCTCAAATTGACCATCGCAATCATTCGCGTAATGCGATCCACTGTCGGTGTCGCTGCCAACTGCTCGCTTCCATGTGCACGAGGGCCTTGAGATCATTCATATCAAAGGGCAGCCTTGAGTCTGCCTGCAATGCTCCAATGACGTACGATCTGCGTGTCATTCATTAATATCGACCACGACAAGGTCAGCTCACGACGTAAAACGACCCACATGACCGTGCTCTCTTTGAGCGGCTCGACTCGAGCACCCGTCCGAAGTGCCATGCACATTTGATCGAGCGGCATCCTGTCCACGTGCCACAATTTATACGCGCGGAGCTGTTGCGGTCGAGGTGGCTCGGGTATACAGTAGTGTGGTACGAGGGGTCCCATTGATCCCTTGGCGTTTTGCGAGGCGTGGCGGTCAGGCCTGAGCGCGGGAGGAATGACGTGACGTGAATACGTTGATACATCGAGCGTCTTGCCGTCTCGGTGGGCAATCTCCTGCAGTTTGTCGTACACCATGAGCGCACAATGGCAGTCGTTGGCTGCATCTGACGAACAAGACATGACGAGCAACGGGCGTCAGTGACACGCCGGACGTGAATATTCAGCGACCTCACATTCAACCATACCGCGCGAAAGGTCGGCCTCCCAGTTCGAGGTGCGCACCTTGCCTTTGAGAAGCGTCCTGCCAAGGTACATGGCGACCATCTTGGCAAGGCTGACGATTTCTCGATTGTAAACAGAGCTAAACTTGACATCGGCCTTGGTAGCAAAGGCGCCCAGTTCTACGAGTCCCTTGGCTCGAATGCCGAAATCCCGATAGAGCTTTTCGCCGTCGTCTGACAGAGATGCTATGAGGAAGTCTTATATACGTGGCCAGGTAGCTTACTGAGGATATTGGCACCGGTTTTCACGATGTTTGCAGATTCAATGATCTCCTGTCCGTTTACCAAGACTTTAGAAACAGTATCACGGGATTATGTGATGACGAACGGACCATGACTTTGCGAGGAAATCCTATCACCGGAACATCGATTTTAGATGAGCGACGCAGCAGTGATCCAAACACATACTTCTCATGCTACTGACTTGAATGAGTAAGATGGTATGATGGTCGCATAGTTGCACCAGGGCCGTCCGCCTCTCCTGTGCACCAGGATGCCACATGACACGCCACTCGAGGTCGAAACCTAGAGGGCTGTGAAAAATATGAACATGGGACGTCAAACGCAGAACGGTGTCTCACCCCTTTAACGTTCGTACGAGACTGTTGGCCTCACTTTCGGACTTGGTATACACTACAGCCGGAACGGTTTCGTATTCTATGAAGGAATATACGGGGAGTGATGGTTCGTCGTTGAAGTTGCTTGAACCGTATTGTGTCGAGGAACTAGATGATGGGTCTTTCGTAAGTGGTATGGGCGGGAGGAATCTTGGAAAATGGTGTATCTTTTGAGACGGAACCCGTTCGTGATGATCATTGTCTGGCAAAGTTCGTTCACTGGACGGTAGATTAGAAGTGTTACTCGGGTCCTCGAGGCTTGTCACCTACTGAGTGGGAACTATTGGGCGCGACTTCGGATGGAACGTTGTAGGCTTTGCATGGTTGGTCGTAAAAGTCAGCTTTTCATCCAGCTTCGCCACAGGTATGCTCGAGGGCACCTGGTGTGAATCAATGGTACGTTCAGCTGTCTCTTGACTAGTTGGTGGAGCTCCAGCGGCTGCAGCCTTGGCCGAAAAGTCGTTGAAGAAAAACGGGTGTACCCTGTGGAGATATGACGCTTGGTTGACGATGTGTGAACGAAGCATGCTTCGAAGCACCACGCACTCGCTGGCAGGGATGGATGTTGAAGGTGTTTGTTTGATCCACTTTGCGGGCGCGTCGTTGACACAGTCGCCATCGAAAATTTCAAAGGACCACTCGTCGTCGGTCGTTCTCATTTCTACGCGTCGAGCGACAAGGTGGTAGCGCGCGAACAGTGAAATTGCGATCATGTGATCGCATTTGCCTCTCGCTCTGCTGCAAAACCCGTACCCGTGGTTGGGACACACGGGTACGTCATCCTGGACCCGTATTCTGCGAGCTTAAGAGGCCAGCGAACGGAGTAGAGGGGTCGCAGAGAGAGAACCGGAAAGTGACTCGCACATCATACGAATCAGAGTCTGTGTGGGTCGGCCACTCTTTTTGTGGTCGTAAGCACTGTAATGGTCGTCAATCTCACGTTGCCAGAGGCTCAAGTCGCGAACACTGTCCTCCGTGACGACGAGATAAATGTCAGACTGCACGACCCTGTCACTACCACTTTTCCTTCTTGGCTCCTGCCTGGCGTTGTGTGATGGCAGACGCCAACACACCTACCAACGCCCATCCAACTGATATTCCAGCACTCGGTGATCGCCGCGGGAACGAAGGTGCCTCAATTCGCGGACAGGAACAGCTGTCACTTCGTCCTACCACGTCCACGATAAGGCAGCTCTTCACCTCCCTTTTTTTTGCAAAGGGAAAGGCGATGGCGCCCGTAGACGCTGTGTTGTCCTCGGAGACGACGCCTTTACTGGATCCTCTGGGTTTTCGCGTCGAGGGCCAGGAATTGCGAGCAAGGAACGGCTCGTCCCTCTTCTGGGACGAGATCAAAACGCTTGTTAAATTTGCTCTCCCTGTGTTTGGGTACGTATGCGACTCTGACTCTGATCCGTTCTTGCTAAAGTAAAATATGGCAAGGTCGTATGTGCTCGAGTATAGTATCACTGTGTCGTCGGTGATTTCCATAGGGCACATATCCACCATTGCACTCGCTGCAGTCACGATTGGGTTCATGACGGCCAATGTCTCTGGATTCAGTATCATCCTGGGAATGTCCAGTGCCTTGGACACTGTCCTGCCAAGCGCATGGACCTCAGATAACCCACGACTCGTTGGTCTATGGACTCAACGCATGGGTATGTACAACCTCCCCGTCCAGATATCAGCGCTTATTTTGGAAGCCAGTTGTTCTCCAGTTCATCGCATTGGTTGTGAGTGTTTGCATTCTATGTGATAGTTGAGAGTGTCAGCATCCTCACAGCACTGTTAGCCTATCTATGCGATTTGGCTAAATGGCGAGTCCCTCCTTTTGGCGCTACGACAAGATCCAGAAGTCGCAAAATATGCTGGCATCTATCTGAAGTGGGCTTCTTTGAGCCTTCCTGCATATTCATTCAACAGTATATCTCGGTGAGCCCCGTCTCTTGTTGTCTTGCATGTCATTGATTGACACTCTCAGCCGGTACTTTCAAGCACAAGGTAGGAGCAGCTCTCTACAGGTTGTTGTGAGACGCTAATCTCGTCCCTAGGATTATTTGATGTCCCTGCACGCATTATCATTTTTGTTGCCCCCATAAACATTTTTCTGAATTATCTCTTTGGTGAGTCACTTGTTGGCTCGTAATATGGTGAATTTGATGACGTGCTTTAACTTAGTCTGGGGACCTGATTCGATCCGCCTCGGATTTATCGGTGCTCCGATCGCGATCGCTATCTCATACAATTTGATTTCTATTGCATCCATCATATATGGCGTATTCTTTGTGGAACGGACTGCTTGGCACCCTCTCACATCGCAGTGTCTGACTTCTCTGGGTTCGTTGATGAAGCTGAGTCTGGGTAGCGTTGGCACGTACCTGATGTCTATCTTCCACCATCAATTCGCTTACCTCAGTGCAGGTCAGGTGGTATCAGAATGGTGGTCTTGGGAACTCGTTGGGCGTAAGTGGCGTATATCTTTGTCGTTATGAACCAGCCTCATCGCAAATGATTCCAGTCGCTGCCAGCTTGTGCGTAGTGTGATCTCTACGAGAACGCGTCACTGAACAGGTCTTTCAGACTCGGACCCACGGCCTTGGCGTCGCAGTCTGTATTGCTCACCACAATCTCATGCACCTTCCAAGCCCCGTTTGCTTTGGGGGCCGCAGCCTCCGTTCGGTTAGTCGCATTCTTATTTCAGGCGCATGTCTTTCTGACGCCTCTTCCAAGTATTGGTAATCTCCTCGGCGAGAAGGACGCCATTCGCGCCGGCGTTGCTGCGAATGCCGCTGTGTTTCTTTCCCTATTGCTTGCGTTATTTTTAGGGTCTGGATCCATTCACACTTTTTTTGTTTGCTTCACGGAATGACGGTCGATTTGAAGTACCATCCTCCTGACATTCCGAGCTACGTGGGGATATATCTTCAACAACGATCCAGGTGGGAGTATTCACCTCAGGTTTTTTTTACAAAGATCGTTCATTCGATTCCTCCCTAGTGGTCGTTGCGCTCGTAGCTTCGGTCCTTCCTTTAGTGGCGTTCGTACAGATCTTTGACAGCTGCAACGCCGTGATATGTGGCATCTTGCGAGCACGAGGCAAGCAGGTGCGTATTGGATCCCGATGTCGGTGCACTTGGATCAATCAACGATTGCAGGCGTTGGGTGCCATGATCAATATTGGGTACGTTTGACTTATCCGCTGGGAGTTGTTGACCGACCGATAGACAAGTGCATACTACTGTCTCGGTTTCCCGATCGGGCTCTGGCTGACCTTTAAGCATCACTGGGATCTTCTCGGTTTATGGTGGGGTTTGACGATCGCAATGGCTTGGGTTGTCTTTCTGGATGTATACCTTTGCTGGACGACAGATTGGCAAGAAGAGGTGGAGAGGGTGATGGCGCGCTTAGCGGTTGACAAGGCATATCAACAGGAAGGGGGGGACGAAGAACGTGCGCACTAAAACGGACGATATCATCCATGACCTCGTGGAGAGTAACTGCAAATAGAACATGGGATGGTGGAGCAGAGCGATCATTTGATACTGATCTTGTCGAGTTTAAGCGTTCGGGGTTTCGTCGTTGAAACAGACATACCTTTAGATGCGACTCGCGTTGAGTTTGAGATCGACAATGGCATCTGGCCAACTTCCAGGTATTTGTGTACCCTACAGGCTGATTGTGATTGTGGCTAGGGAAGCGGTGACAGGGGTCATGTCTAGCGGCAGGGGTCCTTGCGTATCCGCCAACGGCCGCAACGGGTGTCCGTCGTGTGCCACGCTCACCCTTGTTCGCTCGTTTTTTCTGACCCGCAAGCAGTACGCTAGTACGTCCAAAAGTGCCTGTGTCAGAGACATTACTGATTTTGTAGGGCAGTAGTACATAATTTCCCCTGGAAACCTGCAAATCATGCTCCACGGGCCCGTGGATGTCATACCTTCCTTAGACTCTGACCTGCAAGCTTCACTGTCTGAAGCAACTCCTCTCCTTCAAGTCGCTCCGCCGACACCTCACGCTGACGAATGCGCGGAATATGAACTCAATGGCAGTTCCCCCTCGGTCGTCTGGGAAGAGACCAAGATACTGTGCAAGTATGCGTTGCCTGTGTTTGGGTTCGTCTCGCGTTCTTGCTCGGTCCATGCGTCTTTGGCTAACTGAAAAGTGCGCATCGTAAGCACGCATGTACTGGAGCACAGCATTCTCATGACGTCGGTGATTTCCATTGGTCATATGTCTACCGCTGCACTTGCCGCTGCTACACTCGGATACATGACTGCAAACGTGTCTGGGCTCAGTATCATCCTGGGCATGACTAGTACCTTGGATACCATCCTGCCGAGCGCATGGACCTCGGATAATCCACGGCTCGTTGGACTATGGACACAACGCATGGGTACGCACTGTGATTTTGTGTGAGTGGCGATACTCATTTCTGAGGTTAGTCGTGCTCCAGCTGATCGTGTTGGTCGTGAGTGCATGCGTCTGATGTGGTTACCATAAGTATCGATGATGCTGTTAGCCTATCTATTTCATTTGGATGAATGGCGAGGCACTACTCTTGGCATTGAGTCAAGATCCGGAGATCGCAAAATATGCCGGGACGTATTTGAGGTGGGCCTCTCTCTGTCTCCCAGCGTATTGTTTTAATGCCATTTCCCGGTGAGCTTTGTCGTCGCTTCCTTGTACCGTTCTCACGAGCGCATTCAGACGGTATTTTCAAGCCCAAGGTGAGCGTGAGCCCTTTGGGGGTTGTGGAGTCACGTTAACCTCGTGTCGTCAAGGTTTGTTCGACGTGCCAGCGCGCATCATTATTTGTGTTGTACCGATCAACATTCTCTTATGTTACCTACTCGGTGAGCCATTCCGCTATCGCTGACCGACTGAACTTAATGATCTGTCTAGTATGGGGACCTGATCAGATTCGCCTTGGCTTTATTGGAGCGCCGATCGCGATATCAATCTCATATAATTTAGTTTCCATTATATCTATTATTTATGGGGTGTTCTTTGTGGATAGGAGGGCCTGGCATCCTCTTACTATGCGGTGCTTCACTTCATTGGGCCCGCTGGCCTGGTTATGTCTAGGGAGTGTTGGTGAGTGTCTGTGTTTTTTGCGGCTCTCTTTGTGTCGAGCTCTGAATTTAGGCCAATTTGCTTCCGAGTGGTGGTCATGGGAGCTTGTCGGACGTATGTGGCATGTTTACGTCTCGCAATCGTCAGATGTGCTTATCCAGACTTTTCGTAGTCGCTGCTAGCTTGTAAGTCCTCTGTTACTAATGGTTGCGTCCTGAATCTCTGACAGGGACATCGTTCTCTTTAGCGTCGGACCTGTACCACTGGCGGCACAATCCATCCTCCTGAACACAAATTCGTGCGTTTTTCAAGCGCCATATGCTTTGGGAATTGCGGCTTCTGTCCGGTATGTTGCGTGGTTTTGCCCATGACACCATGGCCTGAAGGCCTGGAGCACAGGATTGGTAACCTCCTTGGGGAGAAGAAAGCGAAGCGGGCAGGGATAGCTGCCAACACAGCTGTGTTGCTTGCCCTCACTCTCGCCCTGTTTATGAGGTTTGCTCTTTTCTCCGCAATCGTGGCCCGAGCTTTTTGACCGTTGCCCTTGCAGTGGTCTTCTTTTGACTTTCCGCACGACATGGGGATATCTTTTCAATGGTGACCCGGGTATGCGGCGTGATTCATGTCTTCAGTGGAGAGCATCTAACACGGACTTCCTTTCAGAGGTCGTGGCGCTTGTTGCCGCTGTCTTGCCCCTCATGGCGCTTATACAAATTCCCGACGACTCTGCTGCCGTGCTGTCCGGGATATTGCGTGCGAGGGGGCAGCAGGTACCGGTCACGTACCTGTTCAATCGTGTGCACTCACGCTAATCAATTTATAGACCACGGGTGCGATGATCAACATTAGGTGAGTTTGCTATATCGGTGAATGATCCAAGTGACGCACTCGCGCGACTCGACAGCGCACTGTATCTACTCGGATGCCCTTTCGGGCTTTGGTTGACGTTCAGGCATCAGATGGGCCTCCACGGGCTCTGGTGGGGTCTTAACCTTGCGATGACGTACTCGGCGTTGGTCGGTCTTTATCTTTGCCGTTCGACGGACTGGCAAAAGGAGGTGGAGAAGGCGATGGAGCGCCTAGAACTCGACAAGGCATTTCCTTTACCTGCGGACGACCGATGAACGCAGCAAGAATGTTTATTTATGTGGG
>JBBPMG010000021.1:93871-121988 GCA_038090195.1 Boletellus deceptivus
TTTATCTTTGCCGTTCGACGGACTGGCAAAAGGAGGTGGAGAAGGCGATGGAGCGCCTAGAACTCGACAAGGCATTTCCTTTACCTGCGGACGACCGATGAACGCAGCAAGAATGTTTATTTATGTGGGAGACATTGAGGTTTGCGCTTCTCGAGTCACCACCTAAAGTCTACACGCTACACCCTGTCGGTCCGACAGACTTTGATGTTTCTTTCCTATCTTGGCATTGCCCAACAGTCTATCTATACAGGTTTGTACCCTATGCTTGCAAACGTACCGCGACGTAGCCTAGAGGATTGTTCAGTCGCAGCTATATCTATTATAGAGCTCCTCGTGTTCATCACCGCTACACGTCCACCCCGACGTTCCATGCAAACCATTCTTGATTGGTGCAGGTCCTCCATCGAGTCAAGTACGAGATGGACATTACTTCACACTGACCGCCAGGGATCGGCCACCTGCCTAGGAAGACAAGATATGAGCATCGATATTGATTTTTTCTATAAGTGATGAGGGACGCCGAAGACAATCAGGACGTGAGACGACGCCAAGGGTTTCAACGCGCTGACATCTCTGAGCCGGCAAGGGTGTACATACATGCAATGCGATGATCGCTGATCCGCTCTGGGAACCTGCTTGGACGGCAGCATGCCAAGTTGAAAGGGGGGGTCCAAGCTTGGCGTTGACGGGGTCCTCCTGACACTACGCTCTCCGTTATCCTGCGATCTGCCACGACTGTATTGGTCCCTTTTCCTGTCGCCTGTTTCGACCCTGGAGCACGCCTCACCCTTTGAACTCGAATGTGAACGACGGCGCGCAGTGCCTCGAAAGAAAAGTGAATTCTTGCAGGCTGTCCGTTCCCTAGTTGACGGGCTGAGCGCCACAGGGCCAGACGACTCTCTCTGGGTACGCACCGCATGTCTGCGTTCAGGAACGAACGTAGCAGCCTTTTGGCTGGGATCAGCACGAGATAGCGGGTAGATGCGCCTTGAATGATGATCAGTCGGTGGCGCCGTTCTGGATCGCTCTATGGGCATACCCCTGACACAATTAGCGCGTCTGTTGGAGCGAGTCGATATTGCGATGATGCATGGATCACAATCCGCTCTTCTTTCTTCTCCGTCTGCCGCCGGACTACTGACGAAAGGAGCTGGGAGGGGCGTGCTAATCTTGGCCCGCCGTGGGACGAGTCAGTGGACCAAGCGCCGTGATGGAGGAACCCGCGCACGCGAGCACGCAGCGCGCCCCGACGGGTTTTCCTCATGGCAAGAGATAAGATGGGACGCCCATGGGACCGACGTCCCACGTCGCTGCCACCTGGTGGGACGCCAGGCACGGCCGCCAGCCCGTTCAGACTGGAACGGAACCAAGTGTCAAGAAGAGCGCTTTTAGCCGTGCATCCTCCCGCGCGACGGACGGGCCTGGCAACGTTGTGGCCGCGAAGCGTCAGCGGTTAGGCACACTCCTAAGAGCCTCTCGGGAAAGGAGGGGGGAGGGTCACCCTGGCGACGGGGAGAATCCCTTCAACGGAGGCTGTGCTTGCTCAGCGAAGAAAGAAGCGCCGCTCCCGTCCCGTTGTCGACAGACACGGGAAATACGGCGATGCTTTCTGGCTGTGCTGTCGCACCCACCGTGTCCGAGTTGTCATCGTCGGTGACCACGCCGGTTTGGCGATGTGCACGCACGCTGTGTGGGTTCGCGCATGACGTTGGGACTTGGCGCAAGTATGGAGCGCCTGGGCAGGACGGTTTCCGTCGCTGGGGCCGTGGCGGTGAAAAGGAAGTCTGAGAAAACGACGACGGGGTGACGCCTCGCCGCGTATTCGCCGAGACGCTGCGACGCGCCCTGAAACGGGAATCTCCTCGTCTGCTCGCGTGTGCGCGTGTGTGCATGCGCACGCAGCGCGGCTCGAGGACTGACTTTTTTTTCGATGTTCAGTTGCAATCTTGCAAATCGCCGCGACGTGTTTCTTTTTTTTTCCTTGTTTGCTCTGTTGTCTGGTGGCGACCGCGGTGTCATGTGCAAACGAGGGTGCTTGGCGAGCACGGTGAGAGAAGCGGCCTCCTAAACGGCGACGATGTTGATGACAACCTCCAAAACGGTCTCTCCCCCTGGGCGATTGGTCCCGTTGTCTTATCTCGTCTGAACGGTCCGCTGCTGTCAGGATTCGCGGTTTGACCTGTAAACGGCACAGAGACCAGGCACACGTGGGGCTCCTGATGCGTGAGCCTGCAAGATTGGAGTGGGAGGTCGAGCGAACCGGTGTCCTTCCTCCTGGTGTCGCACTTGGCTCTCCCCTTGTTGTTTGGGGGAATTGAGAAAGGAGGCCCTGGTTTAGCGTGTCCGCAGCACTGCACCACAGGGGAGGCGATACGCAAAAACCGCCGCGAGCGTTCACGCTCGCTTAAGTGCCGCAGCCAGATGAGGTGATGACGACGGACGCTGCATGCGCCTCGGTCGGGATCGGTCCGAGAAGAGGGCGTGACGCACACGCGCACGACGCCCCGGCTGGGTTGCGCTAGCCCGAGCTTGGCTGCAGACGCATTCGCAGGCCCCTCGACGCTCCCTCGTTGCGGAGCCCTTGGTGGCGAAGGGACACTGGCAACCCGCCCGGTCGTCATGGCCCCCAGCGCGCTCCACCGGCCGACCAAGACCGAGCCCGCGCGCCTCGCCACTCGGCGCGTGCGATGAGCGTCTACAGAGAAGAAAAGGGCAACGCGCCGCTGTGATGGTCATCTGTGCCGACGCCGCTCGCGCCGCCTACGCACCAGGCCTCGTATGGCGCGCCTCCGCGTCCACGTGCGACCACGCGAGTGGCCCTCGACCTCGACCCTTGCCAGGGCCCCGCAAGGGACCGACCACGTGCGCTGGCCGCCCCGTGCAGAGGTTCAGAGGCGGGGCTGGCGGCATCGCCGAGGGGCGCCAAGCTGCCAAGCGTCGACACTCGAGCTCCTTCGTCCTGTCCCGGGCCTCGTTGCACGGTCGCCTCGTGCACCTGCTTGTTTCGCTCATAATGATGGTGATGATGGCGCAGAGGAAAAGAAAACAGCCAGACGCAGTGAAACGGACACCCTTTTTGAAAGGCCATGTTTCGACACCTTTCCCTGAGTTCATGACGGCATCGAGCCAATCTCACGTGCAACACGCAAAAGCAAGGCGGGTCTTCGTTCGGCAAGCGACGGAAAAGAAAGCAAGCGTGTCGTGTCGTGGTCTCGGGTGTATGGATAGTACAGCATGTGCAGGGGTATAGGGTATGGCGTGTGGTAAGCTATTCGACTACAGTATACGGATTTTGGCTACAGGTAGGGCGTCTAGGTGGTTCGCTTCCAGGGGCGCGTGTGACGATGACGAGAACCGATGCGCAGCATGGGCGTGGTCAGTCTATAGTTTCGAGAGCGCAGGCTGCATCTTGCTCAGATACGCGGACGCCACGACGCTCCCCGTGGTCTTGTTGATGACCTACCCCCGGGCATGAGCACACACGTGGTTCCGACAGGGGGGTGTTCGCGTACCTCGCACCGGGCGCTCATGGTGCGCCCGCCCATGGCGATAGACGTGCTGATGATGCGGAGACACGCCCCCCTGCCGTGTCGGTCCGTGTTCAGTCGGTTCCGGGACACGAGACGAGATCATCACTCACACAGGCGCGGGGGAGTGAAAGACGACGTTCATCGCCTGCGTGACGCCGACGCCGTTCACGTTCTGGATCAAGCCGAGCGCGACGAGCGGCGTGCTGCAGCAGTTGTCGACCAGGAACGCGAGACACCCGCCGTGGAGCATCCCCGCGCCGTTGAGCATGCCTGCACCATCAAAGCGCGATCGCGTCAGACGCACCCCCACACGCGGACGAGCACCCACTCTTGTCGACGACAACCTCGGCGGTCGTGATGGCCTCCATCCGGCCCTGCTTCTCCTCGCGGCCGTGCACGCTGATGTCGACAAACCGGACCGCCTTGGCGACGTGGTGGCCAAAGCACTGTTCGTCCCCGGCGCCATAGGCAATGAACGTGTTCAGGATGAGCTGCTTGACATGCAGCGAGACGTTGCCCTGTATTTGGGATGCATCGCCGCCGCAGTTGGAGAGCGAGGCGGGATCGACCCAGGCCTTGCGTGCGGGCTTTGCGGTGCTGTCATACAGAACGGAGGAGGTGGTGGTGGCGGACGAGGAAGGCGTGGGGGTATATGGCTCATAAGCGACGGCGGCAGCGCTGGCATAGGCAGAGGCGGTCCTGGAAGGCATGGCGACGTAACCAACGGGGGCGTGATGGGTTGGGGCAGTGGGGATCCCCGGCGATATTTATGTGGTGGATGACATGGAAAATTTAGGCTGAGACGGGCCTGGAGGGCTAAAATTAAGGCGAGCGATCGTGAGTAGCAGGGTGCGTCCTTCTAGATGCGGAGGTCGCATCGGCCGTGGACACACTAGATCCGGAGAGATCCAGGTGCGAAGGGCGTCCCTACCTGGACGGGACGACATACCGACAGCAACAGCCAGGGAAGGACGTGGCCCTCGGCCGCGTTCTGGAGTCGCCACTGCGACGCTGACGGCCGTCTGCGAACCCGCGAGAATCAGCAGCACCGTCGTGGACCGAGTCGTCTGCCACACGCGGGGACTTGGCCCACCAGGCGTGCGGGCGAGTCGCCCAGCGCGGGTTCCCAAGGCAGCCATGTCCTGAAGGTCTGGTCGAGCGAGAAGAGCGTCCTACACGTAATGACGCCCCAACTTCCCAAGCGCGACAAGACCCACGCCTTGACGAACGACACGACCAGGTCAGAGGGGCGCGGTCGAGACCGTGCTCAGACGGGCCCCCTCGGACGAAGCTCCCGACGCAGCAAACGGCCAGCACGAAAAAAAAGGACAGCGGGCATGGTTGCGGAGGATGGGGACCGCCCCAAGGTGCCAGCAGGCGTGGGATCGACAGAATGCGGGGGATGAGTGTGGCCACGCGCATGGTCGCCCGCCTCCGACATGTTCCGCACCGTTTCGAGGGGTCATCACAGCTAGCTAAGGAGCAAATAAATAAATAAATAAATAATAGCACCGACGCGCGTCCCCTGAGACGCGTCGACCTGCAGCTCGACCGCACGACCACCGCGACATGGAGACCTCTTTTGCGCTGACAGGAAAGGACTATGTGCTCGTCGCAGCAGACACCACCGCCGCCCGGTCCATCGTCAAGATGAAGAACGACGAGGACAAGATCAAGGCGCTCGGCTCACACCTCCTCATGGCCCACTCTGGCGAACCAGGTCCGTGCCGGATCCCATCGCCTTGCTGCGTCTCGTCCCAACGTCCTTTTTTCAGGCGATACCGTCCAGTTTGCCGAGTTCGTCGAGCGCAACATCCGTCTGTACCAGATCCGCAATCTGTACCCCCTTCGTCCGTCCGCGGCCGCATCGTGGATCCGTCGCGCGCTCGCAGAGTCGCTGCGGTCCAGGAAGCCCTACACGGTCAACCTGCTCATCGGCGGATATGACCTCGCCGAGCACCAGCCGCATCTCTACTGGATAGACTACCTGGGCACGATCGTCGAGGTGCCCTTTGCGGCGCACGGCTACGGGAGCTATTTTGCGCTGAGTCTGTTGGACAGGTGAGCAGCGGCCTCAAACAACATCGGTCCGGTGCCCATCGCCGTCCTCAGGTACCACAATCCGGAGGCGACACTCGACGAGGGTCTCGCCACGCTCAGACGTTGTGTCGACGAGGTCTCCAAGCGACTCGTCGTCAGCCCAGAAAAGTACAAGGTCAAGGTCGTCGACAGGAACGGCACGCGCGAGGTCGAGCTGTAATCAAGACTTTTTTTCTTTTTTCCAAGGAGGCTGTCATGTAAATTTCTTTACCCGCCTCAGATGGCCCATCAAACGTTCCAGTGACCCGCAGGGCCGATGCCGCGCGCTCAGTCCAGGATGTGAGTCCCTTCCACCCGATCACCGCCCATGGTCCTTTCTGTCTTCCTCTCGCACGTCACCACCCTTTTCACCCGTGCGATCACCGCCGTCGGAGCCTCTGAGCAAGGCAACATCACAACGGCCTTTTCTATATCCGACCGTCTCAGACGCGGCCCCCAAATGCTTTCTGAATAGGCGTCCACCAGCCGCACCTGCTCCAGCCGTGCCATCCCTTCTTGACAGAGCATCCCGGCCACCGCCTGCGCGCTCAGGAACGTAGCCTGTCCGATGTACAGCGAGCGCAGGCTGGGAACATCCGTCATCAATGGCGGTGGCGGGAGCGGGCCCTGGTGGTGATACTGCGCATCTATGCCCATCGCAAAGCTGACGTTGGTCACCGTGATCTCCCTGATGTGCTTCCATGCCGAAAACTGCTTCAAGAGGCAGGACGCTATCGGGGGCACAATCTTAAATGATTTTCATTTTGTGTTTAGACATGAGGATGAATCGGGATGAGGAGAAGCGTATCAACGAGACGGGATCGAATCTCGTACTCACAGCGATGGAAAAGTGGTGGTCGGGATCGGGGCCCGTCCACTCGAACGTATCTGGGCTTTTTCCTTTTTTTTTTCTTTTGGAGTGGGGAGGTAGCAGGTTGGCTCACCTGGCTGCTTGGAGTCCTCGTTCGAGGACGTCGATCGCGGCCGCGTCCTGCGCGTACGAGTGCATCCTCAGGCGGAGCCGCCTCAACCGCACGTCCTCCTCTCGCGCCCGTGCCAGCGCCGCAGAGCGCGCGCAGGCGAGCTGGCGGCACTTGAGCAACGCGTCGCAGAGGAGGTGCAGCACCCCGCGCTGCGCCGGTGCGCGTGCCCCGCCCGCGAGGTCGACCGCCATCGAGCGGGGTGCGACGACCAACCCCGTCCCAGACCCCGCGACCGGCAGGGTCCCGTAGTCGGAAAGCGCGAACAGGCGCAGCTGCTCTGCGGAGCTGAACGTGAGCTGTCCGTAGAGGCATTCTGTCCCGACGTCCCGAAAGCGTCGGCAGACGCAGAGGATGGCGCTCCTTGGGGCCGCGATGGTCGTGGTGGCGGCAGCAGCGGCGGGCGTCGTCGTCAGGTCGAGCGCCGTGCGGAGGATGGCGACGACGATCTCGTCGGGCAAGTCGGAAAACGACATGGTGAGCGTGGGCGCGAGGGTCAGACCGAGCACATCAGAGACGGTGCGCCTCTCTCCCCCAAACTCAAAGGACAATATCCCGGGCCGTCCTTATGGACCTTCTGACGCTCCCTGTCGCCCTTTGCGAAACAGAAGGAGGTGGCTGCCACGTCCCATTCTCGTCTCGCAGACGTCGAAACCCACCTTGTGACGACGAACAACCGCAAGGTAATCTACAAGTGACAGAACCTCCGCGGACACTGTTCGTTCTCGCTCCTCGCCAGACAGCGCCCCCGAGCCGAGATCTAATCGTCGCTGTCCACCTGCGTGCCGGTCCGAGTAAGGATGCCAACGAGCGCCTTCGACCCGCCAGTTCACTTACCGTGCTCGCCAACCTGCCCCGCGCTCTCGTTGCAGCCGCTCGCGTCGAACTCCGCCCAGCAGGCGCAAACGACAACACGCTCTGTTGCTGCGATGAACCTTTTGCCCTCGACGTCGTCCTTTTCGCTGGCACCTTGGCAGCCGTTTGGCTAAAACAGGCACGAGAGGGCGGGCCCAGCGTCAGTCAACAATGGCGTGCCGAAGACGAAAGAGGTAGAGGTCCTACCTCAACACCGCTGCTCTGGTCGTCTTCTTCGTCGGGGCCCGCACGCGCTCGTCCTCGTCCTCATCCACATCGTCGAGCTCTATAACCTCGTCCGATTCGCTCACAACGGCCCTTTTCCCCTTTCCTTTTGTAGGCGCCTTCTTTGCCGCAGGTACCTTCTTGGCAGCGGCAGTAGTCTTTGTCGCCGCAGCCTTCTTTCTGGGAGGAGGCGGCGCTTCGTCCGATTGTTCTTCAAAGTCAGATCCGTTCGCTACGTCAACGTCCATCGTCATCGAGTCGACAGAGGCACCACCGTCGTCGTCATCCGCATCCTCGGCTCGAGCTCTGCCCTTGCCCTGGCACAACCAGTAACAGGCTCGTCAGTGCCAGACTCTCAAGAGACGCCATCGGCCGAAATAAAAAGAATGAGGCGGACACGTACCTTGGATTTCGAGGCAACCTTCCCAGTCCCGGTTTGTTCCATGTACTCGCGGTCGTGCCGCTCTCTGACCTTGTTCACCTACCCAAGACAACGGCTTCGAATGAGGCACGGGTCGTTTGTCGGACAGCATGAACACGAGCAACGGACCGTATCGTCAAGGTCAGCCTCGTCCAACTCTCCGTCTGCCCGCACGCCCTTCATGAGCGCCCTCAATGTCGTCGATACATGACTGTTCAGATCACAGAAACGCAATTCATCTCCAGCGTCGAGAGCCAGAAATATCTTTACTCACTTTGATATCGCATGCGAGTCGTCCTTTTCGACAAACATTTGTATCGCGTCCGACATGCCCGCCTCGCCGAGCAGCTGCAGCTCCTGCGCGGCCAGGTACTCTTTGACGAGCGTGTGCACGCGCACCTTGGACAGCTTCTCGGAGATAGAGAGCTCCGGATCGTCGATGCTCAGGTCTGGCTGGTCGATCGTTACTTTGGCAGACGATCGCGTCGTCTTTTTTGCACGGTGAAAGACGAGCACATCCCGCGGGTTTGCGATTCGGCCTTGGAACTCTTGGCCAAAGCGGATCGGATTGGACATCTCGCTAACACCCGTCGTGTCCACCTAGGAAAGGAAGAGGGGGAACATGCACGTTGAGTCGAGCGCCGCGATGTCACGTATATATAAGCACCTTTAATCGAACGAGCGGGAGCATGCGCGGCACCTCTGCCTCCGCCTCTTCCGCAGCCCTCTTGTTTCGATCGTCCCACAATCGGTTGGCCTGGTCTATCAGTGCGTTCACCTGTGTGTGACCATGCATTTTTTTTGCCAGTCAGCGGCGTCTCGTGCTAGGTCAATAGTAAGACTGTATTCACCCGAGACTTCAAAAACTTGGACACAGCGATCTGGTCGTTCATATCGAAGCCCTCCTCCTCGGCAGCCTCGCTGAGGACAAGGTCTTCCAGTACAAACGGCCGGACCGTTCGCAGAGGTAAGGGCTTCAGCTGGAACTCTTTCCCTTGCACTTCCACCAGCGCGACATGTCTGCAGGAAAGAGAGACAGCGAGAGGACGTCGTGCAGGGGAGGTCTGACGTTTGGAACGCTGGTCAGGACACATTGGGGTGCATCGCACACGCACTTTTCAATTGATTCGCCGTCGGCGAGGGACGTGGCGACCGAAGAGCCTGGCTGAGTGATGAAATAGTTTTTCCCGGCGACCGACTCTGGCACGATGCGACAGTCGTGCTCGTGGCCCCAGACGACGAGGTCCACGCTGTCGTCAAACATGCCCTCGGGGACCGATTCCTGGGGACCGTGCCGTACGCTGCCACGGAGTGGATTGGTAAAAAGTCGGGCGGAAACGCTCACTCATACCGATTCTGGTGAAGGAGTAAAATATTGAACCATTCGTTCTTGTTCCGGGGCATGTACATGCGAACGCGATTGCTCCGTAGCTCAAAGTGCATCCGCTGGTCCTTGACGTTGCCCACCCCATACAGGCCGAGATGTGTGTTACCCTTGCGGAGGAGGACCGGTCGGATCGCAATGCCCGTCTGTTGTGCATCCATGTTGGAGACAGGTAGATCGTATTTCCCCATATAATTCAAAAGCCCAGACACGGAGAGGACATCAAGCGCGCACAGGGCGCCCTCCTAGAGAACGCCGTCATTTCCGTGGAGGAAGAAATGATACATATATTTACCGGACCGGCGCCTTGTGGGTCGTCGTGATTGCCGTGGATCGAGAACACAGGGATGCCGATGTTCAAGTTAGGGTCCTCGTAGTTTATTGCCGGGAAACTAGGTGCGTGAGCGTTTCGGGCAGAGACCCGAGGAGAGGTTGTGTGGCGCACTTGTAGCCTTCCGCCTTTCCTTCGCTGGGATCACTCAAAAGCTCGATTTGAACCGGCTTGTCGTTCATTGTGTACTCGCGCAGGAGGGCGATGACCTGGTAGAGGCAATCTCTGGACGGTCTGTTCTCGTGGAACAAGTCGCCAGCGAGGAGTATGAAGTCGACCTTGTCCAGCCCCCGTCGGCGTTTTTCCGAGAACAAGGGACGAGGGTGGCTCTGGACTCACGTCATGCTTGACTGCCAACTGTAGGATCTCCCTGAACGTGTTGATGGAATCTTGGCCGCGGATCGGATCGCGCTCAAGGTAGCCGATGTGGTTGTCTGTCGCGAGCAGGATTCTGATTGTGTTGTCCGACTCTTAAGATGCAGCCTGAGGCTGGGATGCAGAAAAGGGGGAGGAATCAAGGACTTGCCAATGCTGCGAATGGCGGGTGCTGGAGGCACCGAACCTCGAGCGTCGCCGTTGTCCGACATGTCGTGGTCAAGGCCAAAAGGTCAAGCTTTCAAGGGTCAAGGAGGGGGCGCGACGCGTGAATGGGCCTGTGCTAGTCACGTGCGTGGACGCTTGGCGTGGCTGCACAGTTTTGCAGTAGCGCCTAGAAACGACCAGTCCCGACAACCCACCCAGCACTTGCACCATCTCCGTGTCCAGCTGAGCTGTCGATACCCGACGATGTCTCCCCAAAACGGTGCCCGCGGGCAGCAAAATAACCACCTCCTCGTGGTATGTCATACCGGATGCATGGTGCTTGTCGAAAGCTAAGGACACTTCAGACGGGGACGGTCCTGTTCTATCTCGTAGCGGCGTTGTCGGTATGTGGTACCCTCTGTCCCCTGCTCTCTTGACTGCTCATCACACTTGCAGATGGTCATGGCGTGGGTTCATTTTGTACGCTGACGGCGGCTCGAGCTGAGCGAGTTTAGGAACAAATGGGTGCTCCAGTCGACATCAGCCCCGCTCTTCTTCCTCTTCACGCAGCTCATGATCGCTGTCGTCCTCTTCCTTGCCTCTCATTCCGCAAAGCTTGTCCAGCTCCCTCTCACCATCGACGTGCAAGTCATCAAGGGCCTGTTGCCCATGGTCATGCTGAACGTCGTCGGGTTGAGGTGGGTTCACACTATTGTTAATGCCCATACTGCTCACCCCTTTTTCAGCTTCAGCAACTACACTCTGAAATACGTCGACGCTTCGTTTTATCAGATTGCCCGTGGGTTGCTACTCCCGTTCACTGTTGCAACGTCCTACGCCTTTTTGAATGCACGGCCATCGCTCCGCATCCTTGTCTCGTGTTCCGTAGTTACCCTTGGGTTTTTCGTCGGTATCTTTCTGGATGCGATCCCGATTGCAATGCTTGGCATCGCATTTGGTGTTTCTAGCTCCGCAATCACGGCGGTGCATTCGGTCGTGATCAAGAAGAGTCTGGATGTCGTCAAAGGCAGCGCTACGCAGCTTTCCTGGTACACCAACCTGCTGAGCGCAATACTCATGATTCCTCTCATCGTCCTCGCGGGGGAGGTGCCTGCCATCGTACAGCTCCTCTTCGGTTCCGACAAGATAGTTCCCGCTCCTGGCGAGCTTTCGGAACTGCACACGTTTGTCTGGGGGTCTGCGATTACGGTGGGTATCCTAGTTCGTTGATATCGGGGCGTTCTGTTGACGCGGAACGGATACTGGCAGGGGGTTCTCGGTTTCCTGATGAGTCTCGCCAGCTTGTTGTCTATCAAAGTGACATCCCCGATAACGCACATGGTTTCGTCTGCTGTCCGTGGGGTTGCTTCGTCGCTGTTGGGCATATGGCTATTTGGTGATGTCGTCTCCACGCAAGTGTCTTGTTACTGTGCTGGCAAGTTTGCGAATTGACCTGATTTTTGGGTACAGTGGGCGTGCTTCGTCGATTGCCATCATCCTCGGGGGGTCCATTTGGTATACCTGGATAAAGCACATCGAGTCACAAGGACCCAAGTCGGCGGACAAGGACAGCAACAAGTACGAGAGGGTGCCGCTAGAAGATGTCGAGACGGGCAAGGTCAGCTCGTCCCAGAAACCAGAGTAGACGGACGATTAGTGTATGGACGGACCTTACGCAGATACCTGACTATGCATCCTTTCTTGGCTGTCCTTTAGATTGTTCTCCACCCACCGACGTTCGCTAGAGGCGGTGTGCGTGGAACTGCATTTCACGGTGTACAAGGCAGGAAATCCTGTAGTTTTGTGGGCCCATTCGTAGGAGTTGAGTGTGGTGTGGAATCTGGGCAAACTGTTGAGGTTGTGGAAAGCAAGCGGGCTAAGATACCATCGATCCATGACTTCAAGTCGTGCCCTCACCACATCCTGAGCTGCTGGCGATCGAAAGTGTTGTGCTACAGAACCAAGGTATCTACGACTCTGCTAATTCGACTGCATTCTCGCTGCACCACCACCTGAGCGACCATGTTTGGGTGCTGTGTAGCCGGTAGGCCCGTCCAGACCGAGCTGCGCCAGGTCGACGAGACGCACGCCTTTTTCGAGATTTCCGCTGCCGAGAAGGTCAACCATGTCTGCGTCTTTCTGCTGGGAAGCAGTGAGCCCTCGCTTTGCTGATCTCGCCAAGTGGTTGAACTCCCGGACGCAGTCCCGTTCCCTGCGGGTTACGGTGCCACGGTACACTTTTTCTGGCCGGGAAAAGGGTCTCAAGTGCTGGGCATGTACGTCCCCACAATCATTGCCCCCGTCGTATGCGCTCACGACGGCGCTGACCCTGCGAGCCCTCTTTCCCCTGTGTACACAGGCTCTCCAACGAAAAGCCGTCTGCAATATTCCGCCTCCGCTCGACGTTTCTATCCACGCCGTCGAACCCGTCCTCGGGCATGAGCACGCCGTCCGCGTTCACGAGTGCAGCATCGGCCACGACGGGGGACGTGACCGCCATCCTTGGGCTCGCGGTCGAGCCGCTCGAAGCTGTCGCGGCACAGATGGCCGCACTCCCTGCCGCAACGTCGGTCAATGCGACCACGACGGGAGTCGTGGGCTCGAGCACGCTCGCAACGGTGCCGAGGCCGGTCGACCCAGGTGTGTTGGCGGAGAGGATCGCGCGGCACTTGTTCAACTACGTGTCTGGTTTCGTGCCCCCGGGCGGGGGTGGGGTGGGGCCGGAGAGCATGGTGCCGATGGGGATCATCGCGCGGTGGTACGAAAGCTTTTTGAGCAAGCTCAGGGTGGCGGGGACGGGGTTTCTCGAGAGGGAGGAGTAGCAGGGTTGTCTACCGAAACCGTGCGACCCGGGTTTCGTATCCATGTTGTTTCTGTCGCGTGCGGTCCAACGTCGGGGCTGCGCGGGCCCGAGACTCGCTGCGCCTTTCTGTCGCGCGCGGTGGTGCTCGACCCGGACCAACTTTGTGCGCATTGTCGAGGTGGGGCCGCGCGATGGCCTCCAGAACGAGCCCCGGCCGATCCCTCCTCCCCTCAAGGCGGAGCTCATCAACCGTCTCGGCCAGGCTGGGCTGCGGAACATCGAGGCGGGCAGTTTCGTCAGTCCGAAGTGGGTCCCTCAGGTCCGTCTCGCTCTCGCCCTCCTGCCCGTCCTCGAAAACACACATGGCGACATCAGATGGCCGGGACAACGGACGTCCTCTCCCTCGTCGATCCCATCCCAAACACCGACCTCTCCGTGCTCGTCCCCAACGCCAAAGGCCTCGACGAGGTCTTGCGCGTCCTCTCCGCCTCCGTCTCCCCAGACTCCGCCGCCAAGCCGCCGCCGCCGGTGACCGAGGTGGCGATCTTCACTGCCGCCACGGATGCCTTTTCGCGGGCCAACACCAATGCGACCGTGTCCGAATCGTTGGCCCGGCTCGAGCCCGTGGCCCGCGCTGCCCTTGCCAGGGGGCTCCGCGTGCGCGGATACGTTTCCGTCGTCGTGGCGTGCCCATACTCTGGGCGCGTCGATCCGCGGAGGGTCCGAGACGTCTCGCGGGAGCTGCTCCAGATGGGCTGCTACGAAGTCAGCCTGGGAGACACGACGGGCATGGGCACGCCAGCCAGCATCCGCGCGGTACTGGAAGAGGTCTGCAAGGAGCTGGATCCGAGCAGACTCGCCGGGCATGTGCGTCACTCCACGCCCCTGGTCACGCGTGTTGGTTTATTGTATTTGTTTATTAAACAGTTCCACGACACGCACGGAACCGCGCTCGCCAACATATTCACCGCGCTCGACGTGGGCTTGCGTTCTTTCGACGCCTCCGTCGGCGGACTTGGCGGATGTCCTTATTCTCCCGGAGCGACCGGCAACGTTGCGACAGAAGACGTCGTGTACGCTCTCATCGGCGAGCGTTCTTACGACAACATCGGGGAGCCATCCTCGGGTCAGTCCATTCTATCTCCTTTGCTTTCCCCCCCTTTCCCCCTCTTACACCGATAAGCAATGACACGATGGCGTGCGCTGACACCAATCTTCCTGCGCTTATCTCTGCAGCACGTTTGTCCGCATCTTCCTCGTCTGTCCCTCCGAAATGGGACGTTGGCCCCATCTCTCTCTCGGCGCTTGCAGAGACGGGCGCTTGGATCTCTGAGATCCTCGGGAGGGAGAGCACAAGCCGGGCAGGACGTGCTCACCTCGCCCGAAAACGCCGGGAACGGGAACTGGCCGACAAGGCCCAGGGTCACCAACCGGTGTGAACGTCGACGGTTTCTTCGCGTGAAACTTGCTGCGTGGACTTGTGTTTGGAGAACAATGAGCGTCGCAGCTGGTGCAAGGGAATCGTTCCAGCTTGTCCGCGGTTTGTATTTGTACTCTTTTTTCTTTCTCTTTCTTCATCGTCTCATTCGTAGTTCCAATGACGCTTGCCGCTTTCCATGTCATCCATCCAATACACATGTTGCAATGCACAGTGCTAGTCAGTTCTGGGGTTTCCGAGCTGAGCATTCGCTCAAGTCCGTTTTGCTGTTTTTTGATCGCCAGGGCTGGATTATCGGCCTTGTGATATTCGGCAGCAGACACTATGGAAAGCCGGACGCTCGCTAGCTCTGAATGCGATGCACGTGGGTCGGTCAGGAGGTCGTGGCTCAACCTAGTTGCGCCCGGGCGCCCAGGCATGCTTTCTGAGGAAGGAAGCGTGCAGTTCGCAGAGCTGGTTGCCGGCATGTGCGTTTGCGTTTCGGTAGATTGCTCCTCGTCGGCTCCCCTGTTCAGCTTCTGCATGCAGAGACCTCTCTGAAGGCTCACGAATTCCTGTGCGGGTCAGTCTCCTCCGAGGCGGCACAGAGATGTTCCTCTTTGGTGAGTGTGCGAATGAAATAGATTTCTATGTAAACAGGAGAGTAAGGGAGGAAAGAAAGTTCACGTCTGGGTATGCCAGACGATGCATGCGATGTGTTGTGTTTCTACGCTGCGCAAAGCAGCACCAACGTGGACTATGCCACTCGCCCGGCGTCCTACTTCCCCACTTTGGTTTGCATCTCGCACCGCCACGACTATATGAGGCCGATCCGCCTAGCTTTCGGCGCGTCTTCCGCGCGCCATTAAACATTCATTAGTCATTCAAGAAAGAAGGACTCTACCCAAGTACAGTACATCCAAGTCAGAACAAGAGTCCGTGTCACAGCGACTAGCCAAGACATGATCCAACCCATCCATCCAGGTTCATTCCCAGGGGAAAGCGGGCGGAGGGTTGTCCACGTGGAACAACAATGTCCCGACCCGTCTCGCCTCGGACGGGTTCTCGGGGCCGGGCAACAGCGTCAGCTGGGTGTCGGGGCGGAACACCATCAAGTACGTCGAACCGCCAAAGTGGAACGACCCGATCTCGTCTCCCTTCTTCACCCGGTCTCCTTCCCTCACCGCCACCCGCGTCGTCGAGATCTCCCCGAGGCCGACGCCGACAAAGCACATGAGCCCGATGTCCGGGTTGTCCGACTCGATAAAGATGCACGCGCGTGTAGAGATGGCGGTCACGAACGCTTGCGAGCGCGAGATGACGTCCATGTCCGGGTCGTCGTCCAGGCGCGCGGCGTAGTATGTCCCGGGCACGACGTACGTCCGCACCACGCGTCCGTCGACAGGACTGTGCCACCGGTGATAGTCCAGCGAGCTGAGGATCGCCTGGAACACGGTCCCACCGTGGAACTGGGACGCGAGCGGGTCGTGGTCAAAGATGTGGTCGAGGGAGTACGGCATCTCCTTGATCCAGAACTCGTCCCTCGCTTTCACGTTGGTGGCAACTCGGTAGGTGATGGCCTCGCAGGCGGCATTGATGAACTCGGGATTGTCCGGCAAGATTGTGGGACGGACACCCGGTCTGAAACGTCGGACGAAAAAGTCGTCCCATGATCGGAATCCCATGTGAGGCAGGTCTGGGTTGCATACCCATGTCTGTGCGAACGGCAAGCCAAGGCGATCACCCTGGACCTGCAGCGCATCGGCGCTGAACCAGCCACCCTCCGTGGTAACCAGGACGTTGCGCGACGCTGGGGAGACGAGGAACCTGGTCCACTGATCGAATATCTTGTGGAACACCGCGTTCACTTTTGGATTCGTGAACGCGCGGTAGCCGGCCTCGGTATTGCAGAAAGGGGCCAGGACGCCATACATCGGAACCCCGCTCACGAGAGGGCTGATATAGCTGTACGTCGGTGCTTTGGTGATGGTCTTGTCGAGAGCAGCGAGGAGCTGCATGTAGTTGGTAATCTGATCGAGGAGCGACAGAGTTAGCGGGATGAGCAAGGGGTTAGCGACCGGCCACCACCACTCACCGAGAGCTGGTCAGGCGAGACCTGTTTGAACATTTCGTGAAAGTCTCTGAATATATCAGCGTCTTCCTCGATCAGTTTCTTGAACTCGAGGATAACGAGGGAGAGCTGCTGGTGGTCGACGTCACCCGCCCGCGTGCAGACGCCGTTCTTGATGAGCTGAGCGAGCAGATTGTCTTGCACCTTTCGGATGACGTCAGGATCCCCCGGCAGCCATCGGGAGATAGTATAGGGACAGGTGAGATCAAAAGGCATGTTGATTCGACTAGGAGGGGGGACAGTTAAGAAAGAGTCGATTTCGTTGGACGATCAGCTCACGAGCGAGGTTAGGAGTGAATGCTACGAAAGAAAGCGGGGACCTTTGGACTCATTATATAGGGCCATGCGATTCCAATGCCCGCGTGCGTAGTGCAGATGTTCGATTGCATACTGTTTCAAACAGATGGCTGCGCACTCGGGCAAGGAAGTCAGCTGGCTCAGGATCGGCATTGCGTGGAGTACAGCCTCCGAATTTGACGGCGGTGACATGATGGCCTGATGGTCCTCCACAAGCCAACAAGGAGATTCTGATTGGAAGAGCCGGTGTCGGGAAACGTTATCGCCAGGTAAAACCAAGGTGCAGCTGGTCCCACCACAGCACTCTGCGACATGCGTTCAATCGTACAACCCGATTGACGCGCAGGAACAACCGTGGTTTCCATTCTTGCCAGCCTTCGCCTTGTAACGGACGTCAATGACCTGTGGAAGAGTCGTAAACCCATAACGTTAGGGGCCGACGTCGTCTCACCTGCACTCAGCCAAGATCAATGCATGCTATGAGGTCCCATGACAAGGTTTTAACAACGCATGGTCATGACGGAGTTACGATTAGCCTATGGACAGTTTACTTGAGGAGTCCCGGCCGGGTCGGAGGATAAGCTCACCCGGAAGCATGGATGTGGGGGTAGAAGTAGTACTTATCACTGATGTTCGTGTCGTCGGGAATGCGAGCGTGGTATTTGCGAGAGGGGCAAACAACCCACGGTTATCTCTGGGAGTCAAAAGATAGTGGTCGAAGGAGCATCAGTGAGACGGTCAGTGGTAGCCGATGATCATAACCAGTCAGGACCATCGACCAGTCCACTGATATCGATGAGCAATCGGAAATCGAGTTCGGATCATTCTGAACGTCTCATGGGAGTGGGCAACCCAAACGGTCTTGACCGTCCAGTGTCTCCTCCGTGTCGAGCGTTTACTTTGTGTGATTGCCAGCAAACGGACTGTAGTTTGAGACACGACAGGGTCGGCGAAACGTACCTTCCCCGAGGTTTCCGCAGCTTGTGTGCGTTTCCTTCTCCGCATCTTATCTTCGCATTGCTTCTAGTCGGACGCAGGAGATACACTATAACGAACGCACGGCGTTTGCACACAGCCACGCCATTGAAGCGTCGGCCACCAAGCCGCCCGTCTTTCCCTGCCCCTTCCACCTCTTTTCATGTGCCACGAACGCTATGCTATCCCTTTTGTTATCATAAACGCTTGATGCTCGCCCATGAATTTCTTTGTTGCATACAGTACCTAGGTGCCCGGTGCGCCCATGTATAGTCCTGTGCTACCGCAGTTCCCTTCCGATCTCACTCCCGCTCTCATCTAAAGTCGCCCGATTCCGCTCTTCGAGATCGACAATGCGCGACCGGTGCCATTCGCCACGCCTGACCCGCTCCCCTTCTCCGCGGCTGTGTCCCTCGAACTCGCTTACCTCGGTCGCCGGACCCCGCGACCATCCACAACAAGGCGAAGTGACTCGACGCCAGCAAGCACATGGTCTATCAATGTCATCCCTTGGCACTCTTCGGGCCGGAAGCCAATCTCCACCAGCTCGGTCCGACCCAGCGATAGAGAAAATAATGCCACGAAACGCGGCTCTATGATGTCTGCACCCGAATGTGGGTTGAGTGTTCGCATCAATGCCGATGCCATTGTTTTAGGTATTAGCCCGCAACTTCACATGGATATGCTTGGCTAAGCGGGACCTGCAGCGACCCGTGTCCGGGGCTGGCGAGGGTTGTGAAAAAGAAACAAGGCCGTCGAAACGATTAAGGCGAATAGAGGACCTCGGCGGCGTGTTACGGAGGGCGCTGAAAGAATTGAGTGGGGATACTGGCGAGCACGAGACCGCATTGGACGACGTGCGTGTGGCTTGCCAAATCGCACTCTGCAGGGTGCGTTGGTCGGTCCACTCGACTCAGTCCATGCTTACCAAAAGAGGGAATCTAGAGAGTGGTAGTAACTAGACCGACTCTTAATCAGCTCGACGACCAAATTTCCGTCGCGCACACGCTTTTCACACGGTTAGCACGATCTCGCATGAACGCCCTCATGCCTGCCATGGTCGCCATGGCGTAGTTCCGACTCAAGTCTGGGGTACGTATATGCCATAATGGAAAGGTAGCCCGACTAGCTCCAAAAGTATGGCGCTACGTGGGCTGAAGTCTCCCCAAGAGAAAATATTCGATTTGGTCTTGGGAGAGATCAAATGGGAAAACATTATAGCGGCCCTGTCTAATGCAGGCTCGGGGTATATGAATGCATCACCAGGGTCCAGGTACTGCGCAGCGCAAGACGCGAGCACCCCTTCTTCGCGATTAAACATTCAACCCGTACGCTCGGGAAAGGCGGATTTGCACAGGCACCGAGACGAATGTGAGTTTACTTTATGTGGAAAAAAAAATCTAGGGTTTCAGCTGCAGGCCACGAACTGCCCCTGCCCACTGCCATCACGCACACCCCACCCCTTGTAAGATCATCTCCCGAAGTTTGGTAACCGTCCATCGAGTCTTTATTGGCTTGTTCAACGCCGGCAGGAGACCAAAGCCACCGATGTCTTCCCCAGAGCACATTATGCAGTTCCGCTCCGCTATGCGGTACAACAGTTTTCACTGGCAAGCCCACTTCTTCTGTGCGACGCGCCTCAGCGGAAGAATGGCTCGGTGTGTGGAGTACGGCCAGCTCTCGTGATGCCCGCCTACCTACGCTTCTCTTACTTCCTACTGTATCCGACTCACAGCCACCAGGGATGCTGATTCTCGTACATGGATTATTTCCCCTTGTTCACTGCCTCTCCAAATCTGGTCTTCCCCTGTCATCTGAGTGACCGCAAGCACAGTTCACGATGTCCCTCCAACCCTGTCGTGCAGGTGATTGCCGCGACTCTTGACGTGCACCGCCCCCCTACCCGTAATGGTTACCCGAGAAAGTGCAGACACCGTGTATCGAAGCCAGTGGGGCACCGAATGAAAGAAATCCCGAAATCCAGACTTGCGGCGACGCCCCATGGCACCGGTACTACGGCACGATCCAATCGCCATTTAAAGCAAGCTTGTCACTCGGGCGCATGCAAACAAAAGGAGGGACGGAGGATCCCAATGCAAGAGGAGGAGATAGGACTCGCTTGATCAAGTTGAGTCTCGATGTTGGTCATCACGACGAGCGTAAGGCGGTCATACTTACCTAGCACTCTTCAGGGGGTGGCGCAGTTTGTGATCCGTCCGAACGAAATTATAGGACAGACACACGGTCTGAAACATCAGACGAAGAAGCCGTCCCCTGGTGTGTACCCTGTATGTGGGTGATTGGGACGGCATACTCGTATCGTATGCTCGTATCGGTGTAAGGCGCAAGAAAACGCAGTCCCTTCGTGCCTGTAGCACATCGCCGCTGGATCAACCGCACTCTGTTGTAACCAAGACGTCTCGTGATTCTGGGAAGACGAGGAGATCAAATTCCCCGTGAAACAACTAATCATCTCCGTGTTCGAGAACCGCCCAGCACCCGGCCTCCGTGTTGCAGAAAAGGGAAAGAACCCTGTCATCTGGTTCACACCCTGGTGACCCGCATGCCATTCACGATTTGACAAGATGGAAAAGTACACCTGTAGGTTCAACACAATTAACCAGCTGCACAAATTGGTTAGTGTCTGAGTCAGAACCAGTCTAACCAAATATTGTCTGCTCTCCTAGACTCCTACTGCTGAGTCCTGCATAGGCATGCTTTTGATAAGCTTGGTTATCAAGTTGGATACATGGTCCATAATGGTGGTACAGTATGGTGATAGGAGTGTCAATTTGTCAAAGAACAATGGTACTACAGTAGACTTGCTCATAATGTATACAAGTTGTTCCTACACTTTATTAGGTTATACATCATCACTGTGTGCATTATGAGTAAGTCTATTGTGCAACAAATTAATTGATCCCTTGCATTGAAAGAGAGGTGAAAACCACTAGGTAGAATCAAAATGTCAGTATCAACCACCTCATTACAGTACAGTATATACAGTAGATTGAACATTATACATCCTATTAAGAGAATCTCAAAGACAAGTTCAAGGAGCATCTGGTTGATTTCACAATCCTTTGGGAAAGTGAAGCCAAAAGTCTGGTTGTTCCATGAGCCCTTTTTGGATTCCAGAAAAAGTGTAAAAACTCAAACATGGAGAGGGGAAGAGTTGATCTGAAAGCCAACTCACTATATAATACAATTGTGTCTTGGGTGCTACAATGGATGATGATAAATAGAAGAGGAACAAGGCTTGAATGCATCCTAGACTTGCTATGGATTCCAGCAGCCTGAGAGGCTAGTAGGTAATATGAATTTAGCAAAGTATCATCTAGTCTCACATTTGAGCATCAACAACTCAGAGAAACACAGGTGGAGACTTCATTACACCATGTCCAGAAGCATTGTATGTGACTCAAGAATCAGTCACAGCATACTGAATGATAGATATTGTGAAGATATGTATAGCATGCAACTTGGCCAATACCTATAACAAGCATTGACCATGACATATGTACTACATGCTACAAATTGTAAAAATATGCAACTACTGTAGGCCCATTGACCAAATATACTACACTGTACAGTATGACACTATGTGACTCAGCTGATAATAGCACAGATGGGCCTGAACAATGGATCAAGTGAATAGCACACAATGTACAGAATATAACTCAGTCACCACCAGCACTTATGACAACCATTGGCCAGGATGTGTAAGTGCTACTTAGCTAATATCTGCATACCTACACATTATATCAACTGTACTGCACAGTATTGTGTATGATTTGAGAATATGTGCCTCAGCCAGTACCTACACACAGCGCAGCTGAGACTTGTAGTGTTGTACATTTCAGGATATTGTACTTTGCCAATACTCTCATTGGGCATCGGCCAATGTCCGCTATGTATGGCTCATTTCAAGTGGGTCAGCAAGTGTTGGTAGGTCGCAAAGTGCGTGCCTGATTGACTGAGAGGTCTATCGTCACTAGTGCGGCCTGAAGAATTGGTGAGATGGTATATCGCAACTGTGTCCACAAGAAATGATTAAGCCGATGGCGGCAAGCGGCGGCACGACGAGGTATATGTCATGGTGGACCGAGCTGTGTACCCTGCATGTGTGCAACCAACCAAGGGGGTCTTTTGAAGATTTTGCCCTAGCCACGAGTCACACTACGTACTACGACGCGTCGTAGGGAGAGCAGCTCTGAGTCTGCATCCAAGCATGGAGGAACCGTATGAAATCAACATCTTGTCCGCCGTCCTCTCTGGTGGGGGACGCACTGCTTCCCACCATCTCTTGGCCTTCAGTCAGCGTCCGTCTCTCCGAGTCTTACCACCGGCAGCCAAAACGACGCCTCTAGCCCCGTCTGGTTCGGGGCACACACCGCAATCAGGACGTAAGTCGCATCGCGAGCTCCTGGCCTAGTACATACAGTGTTGCAGCGGCCGCGCGCAGCACCGGGCGACTAGTCCCCACCCATGCGACGAGCTGCTAGCGCATGACGTACTGAATGGAACCCGAGACTTTTGCGATCGGATCTGCCTGCCCATCGCCACGCCACGCGAGCCAATCCGGGAACGAGCAGGAACATCGATGTCACCTTTGCACCCAGGTATCGTGCACCGGATTCGCTTCCGAACTGACAGCGGTGCAGTGTACTTGTTTTCTCTCCAGAGCTACGGCTTGAAAACAGCTTGCGACTCAGCGACTCGGATCAGAAGGATGACTTGCGTAAAATAAGAGCTGTCACATGCCACACGGTCTTCACCATCAAACCAACAAGATTAGCGACAGACATCACTACGCCAACGATAGATTGCCTGTGATTCTATAATCGGTTTCATTGATTTCTCCAACAAAGACTCAGGGAGCGAAGAAAAGAAGAGAAAAGAAAATAATAAATAATAAATAAGACCACCATGGTATATGCTAATTAGTAATGATCCGCGTAATCGTACAAGAGAAGAGTCCGACAGAAGAAAAGAAAGACTGACCTAGTCAAGTGAACGATAAACAGGACATATTTACATGCGTCATGTACGTGGGCCCCGACCACCTGGGACAAAACACGGAACGGCAGCAAACCAAAGGTGCAAAGACGAAAAAGGACGAGAGACGCAAGGAGCGTGGAGACGGCGGGGGGGATCGTCAGGGAGAGGATATGCAAAGGAGCGACAGTCAAGGCTTTTGGGGGGGAACGTAGCGATGAGAAGGTGTCCTTCCAAATCGCGACAGTACTTTTTCGGAGGAGTCTGGATGGGAGATGAACGTGCGAGTGTCGCTGGAGTCGGTGATACGCAGAACGAAGGGGGTGTCGTACTGAAGTATCCTTTTGGGAAGAGTATAGTTCGGTCTCAACATAGTGCCGAAGAAGAGGCCATGTGTGAACGGGGTCCGACCAAATATATTCAATTCCGCCGATGAGGCGACGTGAATGTCTATTCGTCAGGCTGTCGCGGTCCACGCTGTCAGACGTACGACACGTGCCCCTGGAGACTACGGCGAACAACCTAGACAAGCCATAGTCAATGCATTGGCTCGTCCAAAAGAATGACTCGCACCAAGCGCCACTTCTCGGTGCAGAAGCACGACTGCTCGAAACATCTTCACATCGCAACCCACACCGGAATGATTATGATCAGGAAGGAAAATGAAAAACGAAGGAATCCATCAAAAACAGCTTTCAACCACCGTAACCAAGCGTGCCCATCTACCTGTGCAACGTGTGGCATCCCTACATCGGAATGACAACCATCAAACTGCGGAGCGTGAACCATATCTCTCGTGCTTCTCATTCACATTCATCTGCCCTTTGTCGATCCCAACGACCAGACCACAAACCCTTACCGGGAGACAGTAGATGGGACCCGGATTCTGCTCGTGGCGACGGAGCCCACACTCAGGTTATTCCGATACATCATGCCCGTGCCCGTCCGGGGCTTGGGGCGAAAAGCAACCCCCCCTGGACTCGACGGAAGTGAGTGCGACTGAGCAGTCACAGGTGTCGACAGGGGTGAATCTGAGCCAGATGCAGCCGATGGCGACGGCATGAACAGTGTTTGTGCACCTCCTGGAGAGATCACGGGCGCCTGCGTTCGATTAGGTCCGGTATTCATAGAAAGTGAACGCAACTTGAGCTGATCATGCACGTTTCGATTGTAGGTCAACACCTGACCAGGTCGTGGGGATTGTTCGCCAGGCTGGAGAACTGCTCCAGAAGGTTGGTTCACCTCGGTCTGGTTGGAAGAAGGGCGAGACGAAGTGTCAACCGGTGGGACAGAAGGCAGTGGTGAATTGCGGCCGACGAGCCGGAGAGGACGAGGTGAGTATCCCTGGCCTGGATTTGCAGAGGGCGACGAAGATGGGGTAGTTGGCCGCGGAAGGCCCGATGCTGCCGACTGAGAAGGGAAGGGAGACTTTGGGATGGTTAGGGACGGCCTCGGAGTACCACCAAGAGACGGACGCGGGACCGCTGGGATGGCCGTTTTCGCTGACCGTCCCGCAAGAGACTGCCTGGGTGTCGATGTCGTCGAAGGTGCATGTGGCTTGATGTCGCCCAAAGGCATGGCAGAATTTGACTTGTTGGACAACGAAGGCGCGACCGAAGGGGTCCGTGGACGTGGCAACGCACTCGACTGCGATCGGAGGCTAAGGGTGGAGGGATACTTGCCCCTTGCACCTGGGGGGAGAGGGGGGAGCACTTTGTCGTGGTTGTACATCGGCTGCGGCTGTGGGATCTCCTCACCGCTTTCAGGTGTAGCTGGGAAGGGAAGGCTGGCTGAAGAGGCAGTGCTACTCGGAGTGTGTGGAACATCGGCGCCGGCGCTTCCATTCATGCTGCCGAGACTAGCGCGTTCAAATGCGGCGCGCGTCGGTGTCATGCCATCATCCTGCTCACGGATGCCCGGCATGAGTCCAGCCTGCCCTTCGGCCAAGGCCACATTGTCAATGGAGGCCGCATATATGCTGGACTCGGACGCTGAACCAGTCCTCATGCGCACACCCGTTGATGCGGAATAGGAGCTGTAGCGCCCAAGGGACGACCCGGCGCTGCGGACACTAGCGACGCGGCTGACGGGCTTGCTCCTGGACGGAAGGCTCCTTGTCGTTGCGAGGCTGGAGCGGTTGGAGTAGCCGAACTCGTCCGCATCGTCTTCGTCCGCAAGCTCGTCGGCCTCGCGGAGGACGCTGTGGGAGATGGACCTCGAGAGGGGGTGGGCCGAGCCTGCGGAGCGGACGCTGCGGTAGGACGCGACGGAGGAGGACGAGGGACGGCGGGAGAGGACAAGCGTGGACACGCGCCGCGTGAGCGCAGAAGGCGCGTCTTCGTCTTCGCTGCAAAACAAGCCAGCGTCAATAAAACAGACGACAAGAAAACGACCAAGAGCAAGAAAGAAGCCAGGCACGGCAACTCGGCACTCGTCCGTCCCCCTTCTCCCCAGGGAAATCCCGTAACGCGTGTGACGGTGCCTGCCGCACGCGGTGCCCATCCAAACATATCCACGTCGCGAAACCATCCGACGGTGCGACGACTCGTCTCCTCCACCTCCACTCACCACTCGCCGACGTCGCAAGAGGCTTCAATTACCACGCAGCAACCAACCATGCAAACACGGGAGAGAAACACAATACCAACCTATCACTCCACCCGAGCCCGGTCGTGAGCCCAATCCCGCCTTTGAGTAATTTGCCGTCACGGTGCCTCACCCTCCTCTGCAGCGTATCTCTCGCGTCCTTTGGATGCTTCGAGCTGGTGCTTGCCATCGACTTGAGCGAAAGGTTCGACGCATTCGACATAAAAGACGACGACGACATGATGCTCAGTCGCGTCGGGTCCAGCTCAGACTGAGGCAGTAGCTTCGAATTGGGAGACAACATCCCATGACGCAACATCAACTGCCTGAAACACACTCGAGCTTAGCGCATACTTCAAGATCTGCTGTGCACGGCCGAAACTCACGGAAGTGGAGTGTGCAGATCAAGACTCGAATCCGACTCGTTTCCATCCTCCCCTCCCGACGCCGCTTCGCTATCCCTGCGTGGCCGCGCAGCTTTCCTGACCGTCCTCAGTACGTGAGAGCTCGCTGGCACGAGTGGTGCAGCGGCCCCCGCGCAACTCCTCGAGCTGTCGTGCCGGTCCCGCGTGGAACTCGACTCACGTGACCGTGACGTGAACGAGCGCTTACTCGGACGCGGGGTGGCTGATATTATTTGCGCGATTTCCGGAGACATGGCACCGTGCCTCAGAGTCGCACCCACCGAAGGGGAAGACACGTGACCCGAGTCACCAGTGGACTGGCCAGGTGTATGTGGCGTGTGGACATTGGGAGGAGGATCCGTTGGACTTTGCGGTTGAGAACGGGGGAGAGGCGGAAATCGCGGAAATGGAAGGGGACACTGGTCATCGCCATCACCCTCGTGGTCTGATTTGAGCGCATTTAAATCGCTCATGTCGACGCTTGCTATCGAGTCCTCGGAGCATGATTTATCGACCGGCCGAGTAGCAGTCGCGCGAGAGAGAGAAGAGCGGAGAATCTCAGGACTATCAACTCGCACCCGATCATGGCTCTTCCTCTCGGCCACTGAACCAAACAGTGGAGGTGACAGTCGTCCAGCAGGGGAGACTAGGCAGGGTCCCTCCGCAGGATCTTCCGGTATCGTTTCGCTCTGGTCCCCCACTGGATATACGGGACTCCGAAGCGACGACAAGGAACCTTGTCTACTCCTACCGCGGATCGATTCGTTGGTGTCGGTAGATAACCGCGGGCGATGTTCTGCACGAGACTGCGACCGATGAGACTCGGCGGGAGACGTGGAGCGAGTGGCTGTTTGTAGAGTACGATGCGTCGCGAAAAGGTCTGGGGTGACAGAGGAGGGCCCAGGGACAGGCGGGAGGGGAACAGTGGGGGGCGAGGACGGTGGTGGATTACTGTGGGACAAGGCTGCACCGACCGAGTGGGAGGATGGCAGCGTCACATCCGAACTCGTGGGGGAGACAGGATTCGTGGACACCGGAGAACTGGCGGAGGCTGACGACAACCAACTCGTCGTGGAGGCCAGGAGAGAGGGACTGGCTAGAAGGCTGCCCGGTGTCAGACTGGTTGGCGTTCCAGGAATATGACTGGGCGGAGCAGGGAACGCTTCCAGTAAGAAGGGCACTGGGGTGCGCCGCGATATCCGGGGTGAGGGCGAGGCACGCCCAGGGGCTTGCGATTCTGAGGATACACGACGAACTTGTGAATGGGCGGCGGGGGCAAGGTCTGGGAGTCGAACACGATGATTAGGAAGGGCATGTGGATTCGCTAATGGAGGAATCTCAATGAGGGACGGCGGCGAGTCGAGTGACACTTTCGAGGTGGTCGTTGCCATTACGGTTTGTTGAAGCAATCGTGGTCGGGGTCGTCACGTTCGCCCAGGGCCCCGACGATGGAAGGGGAAAAAACAGACCGCGAACGCAAAGGAGATGGAGTGGAACCGGGTACAGAGGCGCCGTTTCCCACGCTCGACTCGCGACACTCGGTTATTACGCCTTGCGACCGTCGTCAGAAAAAAAAAAGCTTGGAGCAAATGTGGCTTTGACAAGGTGCGAGGTCTGTCACTTGGCAAGTGCCCGCAAACCTTCTGCAGGCCTCATTCTCAGGCCGAGTTTTCACACCCCATACCCAAACGACGGCGAACGATAGCCTTTTTCACACCGCGGTATGACCCCAACTACGGTGGAACCGTAGCATTGCGCGTCCACGTCAGTTGGTTGTTCGGATTCGCACTACCATTCCCCTCTCCACTCGCTACGGTCCAAAGAAGGCGTAAACTAAACTTGCCCCGGTCGCCCTACTGGAGTGATCCGAGCCGGATCACTGGCCACTGCGTTGATGTTGAGCCCACCCCCACACTCGACGGTGAAATTCCCATCCGTGCTTGACATTGTATCAAATGATGTCGCTGTCAGCATTTACATTCCACGGTCCTAATCGAGTCGTCGGCGGCTTCTCGAGAGTACATGACTGGCGTCACATGTCGTTCGATCGTTTCATCATTGCTGAAACACTCCCTCTTTTTTTTTTTTTTCTTTCGTAGGATGGACAGCAAACACTTTGCGCTTGCTAGCAAACCGTGCGTCCGTTTCTGTGGCATCCAACCCACCGTGTCTCCTGTCA